>CAWUFW010018578.1:0-216283 GCA_963921515.1 Calotriton arnoldi
CGTGCTTCCAAAGTTCAGTTCCACGTATTACTGGCATTTTCCTGGGCTTGGGCTGTGGCCATCACAGCCCCACTAACCTTTACAGGGACGCCCAGCATTCTCAGATGGGTTTGGTGTTCAACTTCAGCCCAGGCTGAAATTTCCAGATCATTGCCCATCAGGCAATCTACAGGCAAGGTTGGGGACACTGCCACTCTTTTTGGGCCTGTGACCCCTTCCCAGCTGAGATTGACTATGGCCATGGGGTGATCTGTTCTGACACCATCTATGTTGGTCACCTGGTATTTAAACTCAGGTAAAAGCTGGTGAGGGGGGACTAGTTTCCCTGCCACCATGGTGACACTAGCCCCTGTGTCCCTGAATGCCACAGCCTTCTGACCATTAATTATTGGCTCCTGTCTGTACCTGCCCAATGCATTGGGACCCATGGTAAAGGTGTCAAATCCTATACCACCATCAGAGTCAGAGGAGTCTGTTGAGGGGGTCCTGTCTAAACTAGGGCCCACCTCTGTTCCTCTTGCAAAAGCACCTAACCTTTTGGGTGCACTACTCCCAACTGGAGGATTACTACTGGTAGTACCAGGAGGGGTGGTAGTAGTTGTTGGAGGAACATTTTCTTTATTGCCAATCCTGGGACAACTGGTATCAGATTTCCAGTGCCCAGGCTTTTTACAGACATAGCAATAGGGTTTCTTTTCAGGAGAGGAAGGAGTTTGGGACCCACCCCCAGAAGAGGACTTTTGGGGCCCTGTAGTGGACTTATCCTTAGATTTATCCCCACCTTTCTCTTGGGACTTGGTAGAATCTTTCTTGTGGTCACCACCCTGATTCTTAGGCCTTACCCTGGTTCTGACCCATTTGTCTGCCTTCTTTCCCAATTCTTGGGGAGAGGTCAGATCAGAGTCCACCAGGTACTGGTGTAAAAGCTGGTTTTGACAATTATTAAGGATCTGTTCTCTCATCATTAGATTATACAATCCTTTGAAATCAGTAACCCTAATGCCAACCAGCCAACCCTCCAGAGCCTTGGATGCACAATCTACAAAGTCAGTCCAGTCCTGAGTCTGTGCCTTCTGGGTGTCTCTGAACTTCAACCTGTACTGCTCAGTGGTTAAGCCAAACCCATCTATCAGTGCACTCTTCAGGACTTCATAATCATCAGCATCCTCTTCTCTAACAGTGAGGAGCTTGTCTCTACCTTTATCTGAAAAGGAGAGCCACAAGATTTCTGCCCACTGCTTTTGGGGGACCTGCTGTACTCTACAGGCCCTCTCCATAGCAGTTATCCACTTGTGGATATCATCCCCAATCTGGTAGGGAGGAACAACCTTGCTCAGGTTCCTATGGTCTGGAATATATTCTCTGCCTCTAGGGACACTGTTGCTGCCACCAAGGTGTTCTAACCCCTCTCTTCTAGAAGCTCTCTGGATCTCCAGGGCTTCTCTATCCAGTGCCAACTGCTTGGTTCTGAGGGCAACTCTTGCTTCCTCATACTGTAGCAGTTTGCACATTCTTTCAGAGGAGGTCTCTCTTATGGGAAAGTATGAGTTCCTCTGGTGGACAAATTCTCTGCCAGAGTGATAAGAGTGGTCATATTCCCTGGAAGGGGACCTGTGCCTCTCATCCACTCTGTCAGTTCTCTTAGGGAGAATTCCTCTGTCCTTTTCAGGCCCCTTGGAGCCTGGCCCTTCAATCACAGAGTCCTGGTCAGTCTGATTTTCATCATCTGACCCAGACACTGTAATTGACCCACTCACTGATTCAGACCCATTAGCTCCTAGAGCTAATCTAAGATCATCTGCTGTCAGCAGATCTATCAGGTGCAGTGTGGAGGGACTCTGTCCTAGCTTCAGGTGTCTTTCAACACACATGGCTCTCAAGTCAGAGAAAGCCATGTCCTTATACTGAGGCTGAGTGGATCCACTGGGTCCACCCTTTGAGGACATTCTAGTGTTGTGCAGTGTTGTACTACCTACACTAGTTTGTGGCCTACTGATCCTAGCTTGAGCTGTAGAAAGGGTGTGCTATCCCTTGGCACACAGCTCTAAGTTCAGTAGAACTTATTGATACTAAGCTTGACTTTATATGTACCTTAAGTACCTATAGTGGTTTTCAGTTAGTAATTCAAATAGAGATTTTCTGGTAAAACAATAGCAAGCTGGAATCCCACACGCTGCCCACCAATGTGAGAAGTTGGCCTGGTATATGCTGTTCACTAATTAAAGTGGATACCTTGCACCAGTACAATTCGACTCTTATGGTAGATAGGTTTAAGACAACCTTTATAGAAAGCTATCCTAGTGGTAGCTGTGAAGAGCAGTGTGAGAAGTTGGCCTGTTATATGCTGTCCACTAATTATAGTGGGCACCTTGCACCAGTCCAAACAACCCCTTATTGGAGATAGGTTAAAGACAACCTTTATTGAAAGCTATCCTAGTGGTAGCTATGGAGAGCAGCCTTCAGGCTAAGTCTTGAAGGAATGTAAAGCAGCTTGTTTTACCAGTCTATAATCTCTTGAGTGACCAAATGAAAGAGGACCACACCAGGTATATATTCAAAATATATGTATTTATTACTAGACACACCCCTCTAGTCTCTTTATGAGGCTAGAGTTTGAAGTACATAAGTTACGAGTTAGTTATCAACAGTAATAGCACAAATACACGTTTGAGCCCTAGGGGCGTACCAAACCATATACCAATAAAGTGGTATAAGAACCACGACTGAGCTAGACACAAGGCCTAGAGCCTGTAGAAGTGCTTGGACCACAAGGACCCACCCAAGGTAGTGACACAGGGGACCCACGGGGGACGCGTGCAGTGTGATAACACAGCCGCGAATCGCCGTTCGCTTCTATGGGGAAAGTCGCGGTTGGAATTTTAAAGAAAAGGGACACTTAAAGGAAGACTTGGAGCAAACCCTTTCAGAACGGGGTTGTTCTAGAGTCTATAACCACGGGAGCACCGGAGTACTCGTGTTACCTCACCCAGGGAAGCCGGGTGCATAGGTGCCTTTCGGGGTCGGGTTTCGTCGTCGATTTCAATGGCGATTTGCTGCAAAGTACGGCTGGCGACCAAGTCGAAAGTGTTCGGGTGGATCCAAAGGTGGATCGGAGATCTGAAGAACCTGAAAGCAGAGGGGACAGAGTCTGGGTCACTAGCCAGTGACCAGGAAGGCGATGAGCGGATGCCCACCGATGTTGGGTGCTTCAGGTAGGTTGACAGTTGTTTTGACTCTTCAGCCATGAGGTCCAGGAGGTGTCGACGACAACCAGGAGCTGGATTCGAGTTGTCCTATGACGTCTGTCGATTGCTGATGTGTTGGCGACCGGATTGGACCCAACAAGCCTTGGCAACGGCAAGTCTCGTGGAAATAGAAGAAGGACTGTGGTGCAGACCAGCAAGGTCTGAGGGACTCACCCAGCAAGGGTAAGTCAGGGCACATCTGGAGCAACCAGGAAAGCCCAAGCAGGATAATATTGGCCTTTGGGAGGGCCTACTAGCCAACGGATTATCGACCGCGAAGGAGCCTCAAGTGGACGCACTTGGAGCTGGCTCACGGGACACTCGTGAAGTGGAGGCCAATGATCTTCGGTGCAGTCGGTGCTGGAGGCGGGGGATACTCGGAGCCCAAAGCACAACTTCGTGGGATCCCAGGAAGAGGATGCACTTGCAAATGTGCTCGGTGTCCAGGGGTCACAGTTCCACGTTACCCACAAGAGCTATGGGCCTCAGCTTTGCTGGGGTCTCAGGGCAGCCTCGGGAAAGTCTGGAAATCTACCTCGGGTGATGCAAAGACTTCGGCGTCCGGCGGGGGCTTCGGCGATGCAGACCGGACAATTGCTTCTTTGGTGCCTGCCAAGCAGGGGAGTCACTCCTTGACCCCAAGGGAGATTCTTCAGTCCTCTAATCTTGAAGTAGAGCGTCGAAGGTCCAGGATTCTGTGTCAGAGTTTCATCCAGGTAAATCTAAAGTCCTAAGGACTGGGGTCCCATACTTATACTAAGATAGGGGGTTGGACATACACTGGGGACCCACCTATGGGAGGGTCAGGGCAGAGGGGTGGTTACACCCCTTTCCCTTTGTCCAGTTTTGCGCCAGATCAGGGTCTGGAAGCCCCTGAGCCGGTTTGAACTGGGGTATGCACAGGGACACCAAATGTGCCCCCAGTGCAGGACTTCAAAGCACCATAGAGTGCTCCCGCCCAGCTCCAATACACACTATCCTGTCTGGGGAGGTGGTTACACCTCCCTGAGACAGGAAACCTATTGTCCAGGCCTCCCCTGCCAGAGTTTCGGTCAGCAGCAGGAGGCCAGACTCGTGTCTGTGGCAGCGGCATCCATTTTGTGATGCCAGGGCTTGGAAAGAAGTTACCGGGCAGGCCGGTGTGTACATGTCTCTCCCTCTAGAAGGGTGGAATGCTACCCCCGCCGCCAGAACTGGCGGGTGGGGTAGTATTCCAAGATGTTTGACACCAAACACAACATGTTTCCGTGCAGCCATCCCAAAGTTAGCATTTAACGCGAGGTTATAATGCGCTTAAGAGTATATGGTCAGGCTGCACTACAAACAGCATCAGAGAAGGGTCTCCAAATGCTGCAGAGGGGCCCTGCTCATGCAGGGGCACCCTCTCACATAGGAACCACGCACTCTGCCTTCAGGATTGATAAGGCCTGCCATAGGAGTGACTTATAAGTTTATATGTGTGTATGTATGTAGTGATATAGGTAACCTATATTACAGTAAGGGGTGCATGCACCACCTTACCCAGGCTGCAGTAGCAGACCTGTGGTGTCCTTTGGTTGGCCTTCCAGGGGTGGCACAATACATGCTGCAGCCCCTGGTAGGCCTCTGAGGTACCTATGCCCTGGGTACATAGTATACCATATACTAGGGACTTACAAGGGCACTCCAGATTCCAATCAGAGATGTGCCTAAGGCACATGGAAACCATTTTAGAGAGGAAGCAGCTAGGCTGGGGTTCTGATTAGCAGGGCCCCAGCCAGACTAAAGTCGAAAAACAGTGAAGCATCAGCAAAAAGTGGGGGTACCCATGTGAAGCAGATCCTACTCTCCTACACAACCCCCCCAAACGTAGGGACATTAAACTAACCTTGCCCAGTTAAGTCTTCATGTTCTAAGTGGAAGTACCTAGAGAGTCCATCTGCATTGGCATGGTTACTCCCAGGTCTATGTTCCACTGTGAAGTCCATCCCCTGTAGGGAAATGGACCACCTAAGCAGTTTGGGGTTTTCACCCTTCATTTGTTTTAGCCATAAGAGGGGCTTATGGTCTGTTTGAACAAGGAAGTGAGTACCAAACAAGTATGGCCTCAACTTCTTCAGAGCCCAGACCACAGCAAAGGCCTCCCTCTTAATGGCTGACCAACGTTTCTCTCTAGGGGTCAGCCTTCTGCTAATAAAAGCTACTGGCTGATCCTGACCTTCATCATTCAATTGTGACAGTACAGCCCCTACCCCCAATTCAGATGCATCTGTTTGGACAATGAACTTCTTGGAGTAATCAGGACTCTGTAGAATGGGAGCAGTGCACATGGCCTGCTTCAGGTCATCAAATGCCTTTTGACAGCTAGCTGTCCACTGAACCTTTTTGGGCATTTTCTTGGAAGTTAAGTCATTCAGGGGTGTCACTATTGATCCATACCCCTTGACAAATCTCCTATAGTACCCAGTCAGGCCTAAAAAGACTCTCACCTGAGTCTGGGTAGTGGGAGCAGTCCAGTCCATGATGGTCTGGATCTTGCTCTGCAGTGGTTGAACCTGGCCTCCACCCACAAGGTGGCCCAGGTACACAACCTGACTCTGCCCTATCTGGCACTTGGTGGCCTTGATAGTCAGGCCTGCTTTCTGCAGGGCCTGTAAAACATTTCTGAGGTGGACCAGGTGATCCTCCCAGGTGGAGCTAAAGACAGCAATATCATCTAGATATGCTGCACTATAGGCTTCCAGACCTGTAAGGACTGTATTCACCAACCTCTGAAAAGTGGCAGGTGCATTCTTCAGACCAAAGGGCATCACCACAAATTGATAATGCCCACTAGGGGTTGAGAATGCTGTTTTTGGCTTTGCATCATCAGCTAGTCTGATCTGCCAGTAGCCAGCTGTCAGGTCAAATGTGCTTAGATACTTGGCTGAGGCCAAAGTGTCTATTAGCTCATCTGCCCTAGGTATTGGATGGGCATCAGTCCTAGTGACTGCATTGAGACCCCTGTAGTCCACGCAAAACCTCATCTCTATTTTCCCACCATTGGTGTGAGGTTTTGGCACAAGGACCACTGGACTAGCCCAAGGGCTATCTGAGGGTTCAATAACGCCCAAATCCAACATTTTCTGGACTTCTGTCCTGATACAGTCCCTGACATGGTCAGATTGCCTATAAATCTTATTTTTAATAGGCAGACTGTCCCCAGTGTCCACTTCATGAGTGCACCAGGTGGTCTGACTAGGTGTCAGTGAAAACATATGTCTAAACTGATTGAGGACTTGCCTGCAATCAGCTTGTTGCTGGGTAGTGAGGCTGCCTGCCAAGGCTACACCATCAACTGATCCATCATCAGGGTTCTGTGAGAGCAGGTCAGGGAGTGGGTCACTCTCTTCCTCCTGTCCCTCATCAGTAGCCATGAGCAAGCCCATGTCTGCCCTGTCCACATATGGTTTTAACCGGTTGACATGGAGAACCCTGTGGGGACTCCTGGGTGTTCCTAGGTCTACTAAGTAGATAACCTCACCCTTCTGTTCTACAATGGTATAGGGTCCACTCCATTTGTTCTGGAGAGCTGCTGGGGCCACTGGCTCCAACACCCACACCTTCTGTCCTGGCTGGTAAACAGTCAGTACAGCCTTTTGGTCATGCCAGGCTTTTTGAAGTTCCTGGCTAGCCTCAAGGTTTTTAGTTGCCTTTTTCATGTACTCAGCCATTCTGGAGCGGAGACCAAGTACATAGTCCACTATGTCTTGCTTTGGGGGCTTGAGAGGTAACTCCCATCCTTCCTTCACCAAGCACAATGGACCCCTGACAGGGTGACCAAACAAAAGTTCAAAAGGGCTGTAGCCAACCCCTTTTGAGGCACCTCCCTGTATGCAAATAAAAGACAGGGCAAGAGTATGTCCCATCTTTGCCTAAGCTTTTCTGGGAGCCCTTTAATCATGCCCTTCAAGGTTTTGTTGAATCTCTCAACTAAACCATTGCATTGTGGGTGATAGGGTGTGGTGAACTTGTAAGTCACTCCACACTCCTTCCACATTGCTTTCAAGTATCCAGACATAAAGTTAGCATCCCTGTCTGATACAACTTCCTTAGGAAAGCCCACTCTTGAGAAAATTCCCAGGAGGGCCCTTGCCACCACAGGTGCTGTAGTGGTCCTAAGGGGAATAGCCTCTGGGTACCTGGTGGCATGATCCACTACCACCAGGATAAACCTGTGCCCAGATGCTGTTTGGGGATCCATGGGACCAACAATTTATTTTATTTATTTTTTATTTTATTTTATGAGTTTTATATAGCGCTGGCTAGACCCGAAGGTATCAGAGCGCTTTACATAAGGAAAAGCGAGTTGCAAGTTACAAAATTTCACATTTCACATAAATTACAGAATGATTACAAAGTCAAGACAGGAGTTACTAGCGAACACAAAAGTCACGACCCAAAATGACCAAGAGAGCTGGAAGTTACAGGGGGGAGACAGTAGCGGGGAAAAACGACGAGACATATGTCTGAAGTCCGGCTGGGTAGGTGACGGCCATAGCGGTGCACCGGAGCCAATCTCCCCTATAGCTGTCGGTGCAGCTCCACCGGGAATCGGCCATGTGGTTCGGGTTCCACCGGATTAAGAATGAAGATCATGAAGTGACCGAAAGTCTTGAGTCCAGAGACGGGAGGGTGGAGATGATGAGGATGGCATGATAGGAAAGGGTATGTAGCTTGGCTGCCATTATCCATAGCTTCACTCCTGCATATTGCTCCTCTACTATACGGGGGGCGCCAAGTCAGGGTCAGGCATGTCTCGTCTTGGGTGCCATGTTGAAGTCAGGCAGGGCTTATCTTAGATGTCCGCGCTGTCATCAAGCCCCCACGATTCGATTATACATGAATTTGCCCCACAGGCTAACCTCTACCTTGCAGGGGGGCCGCTCGCGATAGCAGTCTGAAGTCCTCGCAGGCTGTGGTCACGAGGACAGACAGATTCAGGCATGTCTGACCGCCATCTTGAGGTCAGGCCGTGCTCGGGCACCCACGAGGGCCATCGCCCATGGAATCCGCCGCTGTCACTCTGACCGTAGGCTGCCGGTTGCCCTTTGTAATTTGTAACAATGTCAATCCCCACCCTTTCAAAGGGAATCCCCACCACAGGTAGTGGTATCAGGGGGGCCTTTGTAGTGCCACCTGCCTTGCCACTGGCCTGGCAGGTTACACAGGAGCGACAAAACTCCTTGGTGTCTTCAGACATGTGGGGCCAGTGAAAGTGAGGGACAATTCTGTCCCAAGTCTTGTTCTGGCCCAGGTGTCCTGCTAAGGGAATGTCATGGGCTAGGGTCAATAGGAAGCCCCTGAACTTCAGAGGTATAACCAACCTCCTGGTGGCACCAGGCTTGGGGTCTCTACACTCTGAGTACAAGAGTCCATCATCCCAATACACTGTATGTGGACCACTAGCTTTCCCAGCAGCCTCAGCAGCAGCTTGCTGTCTGAGGGGTTCAAGAGAGGGACAGCTCTGCTGCTCCTGGCTCAGATCTGCCCTGGAAGGGCCCCTGTCCCCAAGAACTCAACCTGGTCAGGTTCAAGCTCCTCTGGGACAGTTCCTTCCTCAGGACTGAGATCATCCTCCTCAAGAGACTGATCTTCCTTCTGAACCAAGGGGAAGGCACTGCCTTTACCCTACTACTCCTCTTCTTGGAGGGCACTTGGTCCATTATTCCAGAATCCAAGGCCTGTTCAGTGTTAGACATTTTGGCTTGTGACCTGGTCACAGCAAACACATCTGCAGGGATGCCCAGCATTTCTGCATGGGTCCTGAGCTCCACTTCTGCCCAAGCTGAAGTTTCTAAATCATTGCCAAGCAAGCATTCAACTGGTAGGTCTGCACTTACCACAACCTTCTTAAGGCCAGTTACCCCTCCCCAGGAGAATTTAACAACTGCCAGAGTATGGTCTGTTCTGACATTGCTAGCATTGGTCACTTGGTACATTTCACCAAGTATAATCTGCCCAGGATTCAGAAGGTCTTGTGTCACCATGGTGACACTTGCAATGTGTCCCTAAATGCCAAAGCCTCTTTTCCATTGATTAAGGGCTGCTGCCTGTACTTGCCCAGATTACTGGGACTCACAGAGGAGGTCATATCCATGCCTCCATCATAGACTAGGACAGCCTGAGTGAGTTCTCTGACTAGGTCAGAGCTCATCTCCTTACCCAGGGTCAACCCTACTAAACCCTTGGCTTGTGTACTCCCACCACCAACTGTAACTGTACTAGGGGGAACAGGTGCCTTAGGGGCATTGGTGGGGGCTGGAGTAGAGTCTTTGGACTTGGTGCAATCACTGGTCCAGTGGGTCTTTTGCTTACAGACCTTGCACCATGGTTTCTTTTGGCCTTTCCCTTTGTTAGACTGTGAATCCCCACCTGAAGAAGATTTTTGGGGGCCTTGTGAAGACTTTTGGTCTTTACCCTTCTCCCCACCCTTATCAGAGTTCTTAGAATCTTGCTTCTTTGGGTCACCACCTTGGTTCTGTACCTTCTGCCTCACCCTGGTTCTGACCCATTTGTCTGCCTTCTTTCCCAATTCTTGGGGAGAGGTCAGATCAGAGTCCACCAGGTACTGATGCAACAGCTGATTTTGACAGTTATTAAGAATCTGCTCCCTCATGATAAGATTGTACAATCCTGTGAAGTCACACACCTTACTGCCCATCAACCAACCTTCCAGAGCCTTAGCAGAACAATCCACATAGTCTACCCAGTCTTGACTCTGCGCTTTTTGGGTGTCTCTGAACTTTAACCTGTATTGTTCAGTTGTTAGGCCAAACCCATCAATCAGAGCACTCTTCAAGACTTTGTAGTTGTCAGCATCCTCTTCTCTTACAGTGAGGAGCTTGTCTCTACCTTTGTCTGCAAAGGAGAGCCACAAGATTGCTGCCCACTGCTCCTGAGGGACCCTCTGTACTTTGCAGGCCCTCTCCAGTGCAGTTATCCATTTGTGGATGTCATCCCCACTCTGGTAGGGAGGGACAATCTTGCTCAGGTTTCTATGGTCATAAGACCTTTCCCTATCTTTGGGGAAATTGCTGCCACCATGGGACTCTAGTCCCAACTTTTTCTCTCTCTATAGAGATCTAGGGACTCCTGTCTATAGCCAATTGCTGTTTTCTGAGTTCAAGCTGGGCTTGCTCATACTGAATCAGTCTCTTTCTCCTCTCATGAGAGGATTCTCTCCTATGAGAAGAGACAGAGGTCCCTATTGAGGTGTCAGAGTGGTTAGACTCCTGAGAAGGAGATCTAGACCTTCTGGGCACACTCACAATACTTCCTGGGGGGACAAAGGGGAGGTCATTCTGATCCTCCTCCTCATCCACAGGAGGAATTGGGTTTTCCAGGTCAAGGTCATTGTCACCTTCCTGGCCAGTTTCAGAGGGGGAACTGGGTGATGTCACCCTGGCCCCTTCCTCATCTTCTGCCCCACCCTCTCTGCCTACCCCTTCAGACCCTAGGGGTCTGCTGAGATCATCAGCCAGTAACACCTCCTTCAGGTGTTGGGTGCTGGCACTTTTGCCTGTCCTCAACTTCCTAGTATTGCATAATGCTCTCAATTCCAAGAATGGGAGTTTATCATACTTGGAGGGAAGAAGCCCACTGGCTTCTGGCAAGGACTCACTGGGTCCTGGCTTTGAAGACATTACTAGTGAGGTGTGGTGTATGCACTACCTACTCTAGTGTGGCCTACTAAAACTCTCTTGAGTTGTAGAAAGGGTGTGCTATCCCTTAACACACAACTCTAAGTTCAGTAGAACTTACTGTATACTAAGCTTGATTTATATGTACCTTAGGTACCCTTAGTGGTTTTCAGTTGATCAATTCAATTGAGATTATCTGGTAAAACAATAGCAAGCTGGAATCCCACACGCTGCACACCAATGTGAGAAGTTGGCCTGGTATATGCTGTCCACTAATTATAGTGGGCACCTTGCACCAGTCCAAACAACCCCTTATTGGAGATAGGTTAAAGACAACCTTTATTGAAAGCTATCCTAGTGGTAGCTATGGAGAGCAGCCTTCAGGCTAAGTCTTGAAGGAATGTAAAGCAGCTTGTTTTACCAGTCTATAATCTCTTGAGTGACCAAATGAAAGAGGACCACACCAGGTATATATTCAAAATATATGTATTTATTACTAAACACACCCCTCTAGTCTCTTTATGAGGCTAGAGTTCGAAATACATAAGTTACGAGTTAGTTATCAACAGTAATAGCACAAATACACGTTTGAGCCCTAGGGGCGTACCAAACCATATACCAATAAAGTGGTATAAGAACCACGACTGAGCTAGAAACAAGGCCTAGAGCCTGTAGAAGTGCTCGGACCACAAGGACCCACCCAAGGTAGTGACACAGGGGACCCACGGGGGACGCGTGCAGTGTGATAACACAGCCGCGAATCGCCGTTGACTTCTATGGGGAAAGTCGCGGTTGGAATTTTAAAGAAAAGGGACACTTAAAGGAAGACTTGGAGCAAACCCTTTCAGAACGGGGTCGTTCTAGAGTCTATACCCACGGGAGCACCGGAGTACTCGTGTTACCTCACCCAGGGAAGCCAGGTGCATAGGTGCCTTTCGGGGTCGGGTTTCGTCGTCGATTTCAATGGCGATCTGCTGCAAAGTACGGCTGGCGACCAAGTCGAAAGTGTTCGGGTGGATCCAAAGGTGGATCGGAGATCTGAAGAACCTGAAAGCAGAGGGGACAGAGTCTGGGTCACTAGCCAGTGACCAGGAAGGCGATGAGCGGATGCCCACCGATGTCGGGTGCTTCAGGTAGGTTGACAGTCGTCTTGACTCTTCAGCCACGAGGTCCAGGAGGCGTCGACGACAACCAGGAGCTGGATTCGAGCTGTTCCACAAAGTTTGTCGATTGCTGAGGTGTCGCCGACCGGATTGGACCCAACAAGCCTTGGCAACGGCAAGTCTCATGGAAATAGAAGAAGGACAGTGGTGCAGACCAGCAAGATCTGAGGGACTCACCCAGCAAGGGTAAGTCAGGGCACGTCTGGCGCAACCAGGAAAGCCCAAGCAGGATAAGATTGGCCTTCGGGAGGGCCTACTAGCCAATGGACTAGCGACCGCGAAGGAGCCTCGAGTGGATGCACTTGGAGCTGGCTCACGGGACACTCGTGGAGTGGAAGCCAATGATCTTCCGGGCAGTCGGTGCTGGAGGCGGAGGCTACTCGAAGCCTAAAGCACAACTTCGTGGGAACCCAGGAAGAGGATGCACTTGCAAATGTGCTCGGTGTCCAGGGGTCAAGGTTCCACATTACCCACGACAGCTACGGGCCTGAGCTTTGCTGGGGTCTCAGGGCAGCCTCGGGGAAGTCTGGAAATCCACCTCGAGTGATGCAAAGACTTCAGCGTCCAGCGGGAGCTTCAGCGATGCAGACTGGACAATTGCTTCTTTGGTGCCTGCCAAGCAGGGGAGTCACTCCTTGACCCCAAGGGAGATTCTTCAGTCCTCTAATCTTGAAGTAGAGTGTCGAAGGTCCAGGATTCTGTGTCAGAGTTTCGTCCAGGTAAATCTAAAGTCCTAAGGACTGGGGTCCCATACTTATACTAAGATAGGGGGTTGGACATACACTGGGGACCCACCTATGGGAGGGTCAGGGCAGAGGGGTGGTTACACCCCTTTCCCTTTGTCCAGTTTCGCACCAGATCAGGGTCTGGAAGCCCCTGAGCCGGTTTGAACTGGGGTATGCACAGGGACACCAAATGTGCCCCCAGTGCAGGACTTCAAAGCACCAGAGAGTGCTCCCGCCCAGCCCCAATACACACTATCCAGTCTTGGGAGGTGGTTACACCTCCCTGAGACAGGAAACCTATTGTCCAGGCCTCCCCTGCCGGAGTTTCGGTCAGCAGCAGGAGGCCAGACTCGTGTCTGTGGCAGCGGCATCCATTTTGTGATGCCAGGGCTTGGAAAGAAGTTACCGGGCAGGCCGGTGTGTACATGTTTCTCCCTCTAGAAGGGTGGAATGCTACCCCCGCTGCCAGAACTGGCAGGGGGGTAGTATTCCAAGATGTTTGACACCAAACACGACATGTTTCCGTGCAGCCATCCCAAAGTTAGCATTTAACGCGAGGTTTTAATGCGCTTAAGAGTATATGGTCAGGCTGCACTACAAACAGCATCAGAGAAGGGTCTCCGAACGCTGCAGAGGGGCCCTGCTCATGCAGGGGCACCCTCTCACATAGGAACCACGCACTCTGCCTTCAGGATTGATAAGGCCTGCCATAGGAGTGACTTATAGGTTTATATGTGTGTATGTATGTAGTGATATAGGTAACCTATATTACAGTAAGGGGTGCATGCACCACCTTACCCAGGCTGCAGTAGCAGACCTGTGGTGTCCTTTTGGTTGGCCTTCCAGGGGTGGCACAATACATGCTGCAGCCCCTGGTAGGCCTCTGAGGTACCTATGCCCTGGGTACATAGTATACCATATACTAGGGACTTACAAGGGCACTCCAGATTCCAATCAGAGATGTGCCTAAGGCACATGGAAACCATTTTAGAGAGGAAGCAGCTAGGCTGGGGTTCTGATTAGCAGGGCCCCAGCCAGACTAAAGTCGAAAAACAATGAAGCATCAGCAAAAAGTGGGGGTACCCATGTGAAGCAGATCCTACTCTCCTACAAGAGCCTTCAGGCTAAGTCTTGAAGGAATGTAAAGCAGCTTGTTTTACCACACAATCTCTTGAATCACCAAATGAAAAGACACCACACAGGTATATATATCAAATATATATGTATTTATTAATAAACAACTCTCTACTAATCTCTTTATGAGATTAGAAGTCAGGAACATATGTACAAGTCAATTGTTATCAAAATAAGTTAGCACAGTAGATATCACAATCTTATCTTGGCTAGACCGGGGTCTAGAGCACATAGAATCGAGGGACCCCCAGAGAACCACCCAGGCAGTTGTAGGAGACCCACAGGGGACGGACGCGGTGTTCAGACACTAGTGCGAGTCCTGTACGAGTCTATGTAAGCGGACGCGGTTGAGTTATCAATGTTACAGGACCCTGACGTGTTCGAGGCGAACACACCAATCGGTCAGTACGAGTCGAAGGACGTGGATACTGGTAGACTTGTTGGGGAGTTGGACGCGGTGTGTCTAACACAGCCGCGAACCCTGTACGAGTCAGTGCGAGAATCGCACGAGGAAAATAGGAGTTCTAGGATACTTCTGGTGAACCTACAAGCAAGTCACTTACAGGGTAAGTAGTTCTAGGGCCCACACCCACAGGAGCACCGTAGTGCTGGAGTTACCTCACCCAGGGAAGCCGGGTGCACAGGTGTCCTTTGGTGTCGGGTCGCGGCGTCGTTTTCAATGGCGAACAAAGAAGACTTGCTGCTTGTGATGGTTTGAAGAAGTGTCCGGTGGAATCCAAGCCTGGATTCGGTGGAAGGATGACCTGAAAGCAGAGGGGACAGTGTTCAAAGTCACTTGGCAGTGACTCGGGGCAGGGAAGATGAATGCCCACCGTCGTCGCAGGATTCAGGTTGTTCACGGTTGCCTTGACTCTTCATCCACGAGGTCCAGGAGGCGTCGATGACGACCAGGAGCTGGATTCGGCGTGTCCCACGATGTCTGCAGCTTACTGTGGTGTCGGCAAATCGATTGGAGCCAACAGGCCTTGTTAACAGCAAGTCTCGTGGAAGGTGTGAAAAGGCAATGGCGCAGACCAGCAAAGTCTGAGGGACTCACCCCGCAAGGGTAAGTCAGGGCAGGCCTGGAGCAACCAGGGGAGCCCTTTGGTTTGTTGCAAAGGTCTTCAGGGTACCCACGAGCCGGCTGGCAAGGGATCGCGAAGACGCCTCGGTCGGATTTGCTCCACAGGGGCCCACGGTCACTCGGGACGGTGTAGGCCCCTGATCTTCGGAGGGATTCCTGCTAGAGGCTGGGACCACACGTGGTCCAAAGCACAGGTTCTTAGAACTTGTGGAGGGGTTGCACTCGACAATAGTGCACGGTACCCAGGTGTCACGGTTCCTCGTCACTCGTGGGGTCCACTTGCCTCAGCCTCGCTAGGGACTCACGATGGCCTTGGGGAAGTCAGGAAATCCATTTCTTGGGCTGCAGGGACTTCGGACTCCGGCGGGAGCGGCGTAGTTTGCGACCGTCGTTTGTAGTTTTTGGTGCCTGCCAAGCAGGGGAGTCACTCCTTGACTCCAAGGGAGATTCTTCTGTCTTCCAAAGGTAGTGGAACGTCGAAGGGCCGGACTCTTCTTCAGAGCGTCATCCAGGGATATCTAATCTTCAGGTTCAAGGGCTCCCTACCTTATACTAACAAGGAAGGAAGGGACTAGCTCTAAGACCCCACCTATGGGAGGGTCAGGGGAGTGGGTGGTTACACCCACTTCCCTTTGTCCAGTTTCGTGCCAGAGCAGGGGCAGGTAGCCCCTGAGCCGGTTTGAACTGGCATATGCACAGAGGAGCCTACTGCTCCCCCAGTGCAGGACTTCAAAGCACTCTAAGAGTGCACCCAACCAGCCCCAATACACTAAACCCTGTCTGGGAAGTGGTTACACCTCCCTGTGACAGGATACCTTTTGTTGGGTTTCCTCCACTGCGAGTTTCGGTCATCAGCAGGAGGGCAGCCCAGTGTCTGTGACTGGTGGCATCCATTTTGTGATGCCAGGGCTCTGCAGGATTCTACCGTGTTTCCACAGTAGGTACATGTCTACCCCTCTAGAAGGGTGGAATGCTACCCCCGCCGCCAGGACTGGCGGGGGGGTAGTATTCCAAGATGTTTGACACCAAACACAACATGCTTTGATGCAGCCATTCCAAAGTTAGCATTTTACCGCAAGAATATAATGCACTTAAGAGTATATGGTTTAACCGCATCCACAAACATCACCAGAGAATGGACCCTGAGAGCTGCAGAGGGGCCCTGCTCAGGCAGAGGCACCCCCTCACATAGAAGCCAAGCACCCTGCCCTCCGGATTGATAGGGCCCGCCTTAGGGGTGTCTGATAGGTTTATATGTGTGCAGTAGCAGGCCTGTGGTGTCAGATTTAGTCTGCTTCCCAGGGGTGGCATAATACATGCTTCAGCCTCTGGTAGGCCTGTGAAGTACCTATGCACTTGGTACCTAAGGTACCATATACTAGGGACTCATAAGGTACTACAGTATCCAATCACTAGTGCACCTAGAGTGCACTCCAAGTCGTTTAGAGAGAGCAGATAGACTGGGGCCCTGAATAGCAGGATCCCAGTCCAACTAAGTCATAAACCAGCAAAACACCAGGAAAAAAGTGGGGGCAACCATATATTCAGATTCCACCTTCCTACATAGCCAACAGGCCTTGGTAACAGCAAGTCTCGTGGAAAGTGTGAAAAGGCAATGGCGCAGACCAGCAAGGTCTGAGGGACTCACCCAGCAAGGGTAAGTCAGGGCAGGCCTGGAGCAACCAGGGGAGCCCTTTGGTTTCTTAGAAAAGTCCTCAGGGGACCCACAAGCCGGCTGGCAAGGGATTGAGAAGACACCTCGGGAGGATTCCTTCACAGGGCCCACGGTCACTCGGGATGGTGTAGGCCTCTGATCTTTGCAGGGATTCCTGCTGGAGGTTGGGACCACACGTGGTCCAAAGCACAGGTTCTTGGAATGTTGCGAAGTGGTTGCACTCGACAATAGTGCACGGAACCCCGGGATTGCGGTTCCTCGTCACTCGTGGGGTCCACTGGCCTCAGCTTCACTGGGGACTCACGATGGCCTTTGAGAAGTCAGGAAATCCACTTCTGGGGCTGCAGGGACTTCGGACTCCGGCGGGAGCAGCGTAGTTTGCGACCGGTCGTTGTAGTTTTTGGTGCCTGCCAAGCAGGGGAGTCACTCCTTGACTCCAAGGGAGATTCTTCAGTCTTCCAAAGGTAGTGGAACGTCGAAGGTCCAGGATTCTTCTTCAGAGCATCGTCCAGGGATATCTAATCTTCAGGTTCAAGGGTTCCCTACCTTATACTAACAAGGAAGGGAGGGACTAGCTCTTAGACCCCACCTATGGGAGGGTCAGGGGAGTGGGTGGTTACACCCACTTCCCTTTGTCCAGTTTTGCTCCAGAGCAGGGGCAGGTAGCCCCTGAGCCGGTTTGAACTGGCATATGCCCAGAGGAGCCTTCTGCTCCCCCAGTGCAGGACTTCAAAGCACTCTAAGAGTGTACCCACCCAGCCCCAATACACTAAACCCTGTCTGGGAGGTGGTTACACCTCCCTGTGACAGGATACCTTTTGTTGGGCTTCCTCCACTGCGAGTTTCGGTCATCAGCAGGAGGGCAGCCCAGTGTCTGTGACTGGTGGCATCCATTTTATGATGCCAGGGCTCTTCAGGATTCTACCGTGTTTCCACAGTAGGTACATGTCTATCCCTCTAGAAGGGTGGAATGCTACCCCCGCCGCCAGGACTGGCGGGGGGGGGTAGTATTCCAAGATGTTTGACACCAAACACGATATGTTTTGATGCAGCCATACCAAAGTTAGCATTTTACCGCGAGGATATAATGCACTTAAGAGTATATGGTTTAACCGCATCCACAAACAGCACCAGAGAATGGACTCTGAGAGCTGCAGAGGGGCCCTGCTCAGGCAGAGGCACCCCCTCACATAGAAGCCAAGCACCCTGCCCTCAGGATTGATAGGGCCTGCCTTAGGGGTGACTGATAGGTTTATATGTGTGTGTTGGAGAGGTATAGGGAACCTATATCTCAGTGAGGAGTGCTAGCACCACGTCACCCAGGTTGCAGTAGCAGGCCTGGGGTGTCAGATTTAGTCTGCTTCCCAGGGGTGGCATAATACATGCTGCAGCCCCTGGTAGGCCTGTGAAGTACCTATGCCCTTGGTACCTAAGGTACCATATACTAGGGACTCATAAGGTACCACAGTATCCAATCACTAGTGCACCTAGAGTGCACTCCAAGTCGTTTAGAGAGAACAGCGAGGCTGGGGCCCTGATTGGCAGGGACCCAGCCAGACTATAGCCAGAAACCAGTGTAAACATCAGAAAAAAAGTGGGGGCAACATAAGAGGTAGATCCTACTCTCCTACACAACCCCCCCCAAACGCAGGGACACTAAACTAACCTTGACCAGTTGAGTCTTCGTGTTCAAAGTGGAAATACCTTGAGAGTCCATCTGCATTGGCATGTTTGGTCCCAGGTCTATGTTCCACTGTATAGTCCATCCCCTGTAGGGAAATGGACCACCTCAAAAGTTTTGGGTTTTCACCTTTCATCAGTTTAAGCCATAGGAGGGGTTTGTGGTCAGTCTGAACTATGAAGTGAGTGCCAAACAAGTATGGCCTCAGCTTCTTCAGGGCCCACACCACAGCAAAGGCCTCCCTCTCTATAGCTGACCAACGTTTCTCTCTAGGGGTCAGCCTTCTGCTAATGAAAGCTACTGGCTGGTCTTCACCTTCATCATTCAGTTGAGACAGTACAGCTCCCACACCCAGCTCGGAAGCATCGGTTTGGACAATGAACTTTTTGGTGTAGTCTGGACTCTGTAAGATGGGGGCAGTGCACATGGCCTGCTTTAGGTCCTCAAATGCCTTTTGACAGCTAGCTGTCCACTGAACCTTTTTTGGCATTTTCTTTGAGGTCAGATCATTCAAGGGGGTCACTATAGATCCATATCCCTTGACAAACCTCCTATAGTACCCAGTCAGGCCCAAGAAGGCTCTCACCTGTGTCTGGGTGGTTGGAGCAACCCATTCCATTATGGTTTGGATTTTGCTCTGTAAAGGTTGAACCTGGCCTCCACCCACAAGGTGGCCCAGGTACACAACCTGACTCTGCCCTATCTGGCACTTGGTGGCCTTGATAGTGAGGCCTGCTTTCTGCAGAGCCTCCAAAACATTTCGGAGGTGGACCAGGTGATCCTGCCAGGAGGAACTAAAGACAGCAATATCATCTAGATAAGCTGAGCAATAAGTTTCCATCCCTGCCAGAACTTTATTCACCAACCTCTGAAAAGTGGCAGGTGCATTTTTCAATCCAGAGGGCATCACCACAAAGTGGTAGTGCCCACCAGGGGTCAAAAATGCTGTTTTGGCTTTTGCATCATCAGCTAATCTGATCTGCCAGTAGCCAGCTGTTAGGTCAAATGTTCTTAGATACTTGGCTCAGGCCAAAGTATCAATCAGCTCATCTGCCCTTGGTATGGGATAGGCATCAGTCCTAGTGACTGCATTGAGGCCTCTGTAGTCTACACAAAACCTCATTTCTTTCTTATCTCCCTGGGTATGAGGCTTGGGTACCAGGACTACTGGGCTAGCCCAAGGGCTATCTGAAGGCTCAATTACACCTAGTTCCAACATTTTCTGGACTTCAGTCCTTATACAGTCCCTGACATGGTCAGGTTGCCTGTAGATTTTACTCTTGACAGGCAGACTGTCTCCAGTGTCCACCTCATGGGTGCATCAGGTAGTCTGACTAGGGGTCAGGCTAAACATATGTCTAAACTGTTGCAGAACCTGTCTGCACTCAGTTTGCTGATGGTCAGTGAGGCTGCTTGCCAAAGCAACACCATCTACTGACCCATCATCAGGGTTCTGAGAGAGCAGGTCAGGGAGAGGGTCACTCTCCTCCTCCTGGTCCTCATCAGTTGCCATGAGCAAGCCCATGTCAGCCCTGTCAACATATGGCTTTAATCTGTTGACATGGAGCACCCTCAGGGGGCTCCTGGGAGTTCCAAGATTCACCAGATAGGTGACTTCTCCCTTCTGTTCAACTATTGTATGGGGGCCACTCCACTTGTCCTGGAGGGCTGCTGGGGCCACAGGCTCCACCACCCACACTTTCTGCCCTGGCTGGTATACAGTCAGCACAGCCTTTTGGTCATGCCAAGCTTTTTGTAATTCTTGGCTGGCCTCCAGGTTTTTGGGTGCCTTTTTCATGTATTCGGCCATCCGGGAGCGGAGACCAAGTACATAGTCCATTACATCCTGTTTGGGGGGTTTGAGAGGTAATTCCCAGCCCTCTTTAACCAAACACAATGGACCTCTTACAGGATGCCCAAACAGAAGCTCAAATGGGCTGTAACCAACCCCCTTCTGTGGAACTTCTCTGTATGCAAATAACAGGCAAGGAAGAAGAAGGTCCCATTTCCGCCTAAGCTTCCCTGGGAGTCCCTTAATCATTCCCTTCAGGGTTTTGTTGAAACGTTCAACTAACCCATTGCATTGTGGGTGATAGGGGGTGGTGAACTTATAGGTTACACCACACTCCTTCCACATTACTTTCAGATATCCTGACATGAAGTTGGTACCTCTGTCAGATATGACCTTGTTAGAAATGGGGGTCTCTAGTTGGCAATGGCTGGCCACTGTCCAAGTAGGGACCCTTCTTCCTAAGTCAGAGTAAGAGGGCTACCCTCCTTGATACCCCTGCTCAACCCTGTGGTAACGTAGCACGAGCAGATAGGCTTATCTCAGAGGCAGTGTGTGAAGCATTTATGACCATACACAGTAACACAGTGAGGAACACTACAAAGGGACACCACACAAGTAGTTATAAAAAATAAGTATCTTTATATAAAGGCAGATTTATCACAAGACCAATAACTGTAAAAGCCACAATACTGTCAAAAATAGGATAGCTGTTGAAGGGCTGTCAAAGATAGTTCAAAGGTTGCAAGAATAAGGTTCAAATTCAAGGCAGGGGTCTCTGCGCCCCTTTCTCGTTCAGAGGTTGCAAAAATAAGGTTCAAATTCAAGGCAGTGGTCTCTGCGACCCTTTCTCTCATAAGACTGTCAAAAATAGGATGGCTGTTGAAGGACTGTCAAAAAATAGTTCAAAGGTTTCAAAAATAAGGTTCAAATTCAAGGCAGGGGTCTCTGCGCCCCTTTCTCGTTCAGAGGTTGCAAAAATAAGGTTCAAATTCAAGGCAGTGGTCTCTGCGACCCTTTCTCTCATAAGACTGTCAAAAATAGGATGGCTGTTGAAAGACTGTCAAAAAATAGTTCAAAGGTTGCAAAAATAAGGTTCAAATTCAAGGCAATGGTCTCGGCGACCCTTTCTCTCACAAAGTACCTGGGTTTAGTAGCAAAACCAACAAAATGTCGCAAAGAAGTGGTAGCGATGATTTTCCTCATGCGAGGCCGGCGATGCGTTAAAATCCTTGCCGCAAGGGAGGATGATGCGCCGATCTGCTGATGCGTGCGGAGACGATGCGACCAACTTCTGCACGCTAGGCCGCCGATGCGCTGAGACCTTGCCGCGAGGGGCGGAGACGATGCGACAAACTTCTGCACGCTAGGCCGCCGATGCGATGACTTTCTTGCCGCGAGGGAGAAGTCGATGCGACGAGCCTGTTGCGTTGTGCGATCGTGTTGCGATGCGAAGAAATGGCGCTCCGCGAGGGAGCGACGAAATCCGGTGCGATGCGATGAAAATGGCAGACGCACGGCGTCCGCAATGCGATGTCTTGAAGCAATGATTCTGTAGGGGTTGCGAGCGCTCGGCGACAGCCGCGCAATGATTTTTCCAGCGCGTCTCGGCTGCAGCGGCTCGCAAAGGGGCGTTAGCGATGGTCTCGTGTTGCGAGCACTCAGCGGCAGCAGCGCGATAATTTTTCCAGCGCTCTCGACTGCAGCGGCTCGCAAACGTGCGTTAGCGACGATTTCCAGCACTCTTTTCTCTGAAGCAAACTAGAGGCCCTGGAACTCACAGGAGCCTCATCAGCAGATAGCAATCCTCGCAGGGAGGAAGCAGGAGGTTGGTGGTGGAGTCTGATGTGCCTGAGACTCCAGCAGGAGGCTAGCTCTTTTCCTAGCCCTTGGGTAATTGCTGTAACAAAAATAAAAGTTCTCTCAAAAGTCCTTTTCTCTCTTCAAGGTCCAGTGGTCACTGCTGCAGGCCAGTGTAAGAAAAACACACAAGCACAAGGACAGTCACTTCCTGCAGATTCCTCCAGTGGCACGGACAGAGTTTCCTCTCCAGATCCAAAAGCAATACAAAATGTAGGGGCTTGAGCACAGATATTTATACCCCAAAAGCCTTTGATCTTTGAAGCTACCAGTCCCTGAACCTAGCCAGAACCAGTTCTGCTCAGGCCTGGAGCACTTTGTTTACCAGGCTGCATCCTTCCTTTCAGAAAGAGGGGGTCTGCTAGCAGACACACAGTGGGAGGTGGAGCCAGCATTCACTTTGCCAGGCACAGCCCTATTCAGATCAAAGAGCCACCCCTCCCCACACTCTAAATGCAGATCTCTCTATTCAACCCAGGTCTGACTCAGCCTGTCCTGCCCCTCTAAAACCAGACAGCCAATACACATAACGGCAGAGCACACTGGAAGGCTTAGGCAAGAAAATACCTACTTTCTAAAAGTGGTATTTTCAAACACAGAATATAAAAATAAACTTCACTAAAAGGTGTATTTTAATATTCTGAGCTCAGGCATACTAAATTCGTTTTTCTACCATGTTCCTGGGGTCAGTTAGGACTATAGCATGTAATAGTCAAACTGCCCATTCTAGCCTATGAGGAACAGGTAGCCTTACAGTAGTGAAAAACGAAATGGTGCATAATTCACTACCAGGACATGCTACACACACCAAGGCATGTCCTACCTTACACATACAATGCACCCTACCCGAGGGGCGACTTACAGGATGCCAAGGGAAGGTTCAGGGGCTGGGAAGTGGGTGCACTTCACAGCCAAGATGGCAGTTCTGGACTGCACACAGACACTGCAGTGGCAGGTCTGAGACACACTTTAAAAGCTGCTTCTGTGGGTGGCGCAAACCAGCGCTGCATGCCCACCAGCAGCATTTGGTTTACCAGCTCTGGGCACACACAGGCCACACTACTAGGGACTAACAGGTAAACCAAATAAGCCAATAAGGGATATACCAATTCACATAGACATATTTACCAAGGGAGAGCATATGCACTTTAGCACTGAACAGCAGTGGTAAAGTGCCCAGAGTCATAAAACCAACAGAAACAGGTCAGCAAAAATACAGGAGGCAGGCAAAAAGTTTAGGGGTGACCCTGCAAAAAGGGCCATTTCCAACACAACCCCCTTCCAGCCAAAACGCAGGGTAGACCAATCACTACTTTGATGGGCTTCCCTGCTTCGGGCGATAGAACACGGAACTGGCCCGCAACTGCAGGGGCATATGCCCGCTCTACTCCAATCTGAACCCTGGTGGATCCCTCTGTCCACACTCCCAGGGCCCACTAAGATAACCAATGGGGAACTCTGCCCCTCACTTGTGGACACCACCTGTGCAGCACCTAACCTTAACTGGCCCCCAGGTGTGTCCCAACAGATAAACAATAAGCCACAGTAGCCACTGACAGTAGTCAGGGATGAGACCCAGGCCTTATACCTCTCAGGGCTCACTAAGGCAACCAATGGGGAACTCTTCCCCTTACCTGTGGACACCACCTGTGCAGCATCTAACCTTAACTGGCCCCCAGGTGTGTCCCAACAGATAAACAACAAGCCCCAGTAATCACTGACAGTAGTCAGTGATGAAATCCAAGCCCTATACCTCTCAGAGCTCTCAAACTTTTGTGGCATCAGAGAGTGAGGGGCAGTAACCCCAGGTGCCTGGCACCTTTTGTACACTCTCCCTCCTGTCAGGTCAGGCAAAGCACCCGGACACTGACCCACCAGCCCTGGGCCTGTACCCAGCGGCTGGGCCAGAGACTGGGGTGGGCTCTCCCACACCCGGTCCTCCTCTTTGGGGCTCGGTACCCTCCCACCTGGAGCGATACCCCCTTCCAGAATTGTCAGGGCACCTGAGGCAGGTGTCCTGCATAATTCGCCCACCAGTTCAGGGGTTCTATCCTGCAACTGGTATCCCAGCATAGGGTCTGTACCCTTAGACTGGGCGGAGGTCAGGGGTGAGGCTGCCCTCTCCCCGCCCCTTTACTGGGGCCCGGCACCCTCCCACCTGGAGAGGTGCCTCCATAACACAAACCGGGAGGGGCACTGTTAGCAGTTGCCCCTTCCTCCAGATCAGGGGGACACCCTGAACCTGGCCCCCCAACCTAGGGTCTGTACCCTTGGGCTGGGCCTGTGCCTGGCAACCCAGGACTTCTGGGGGCGTACACCAATTCCCCCAAGGAAAATACACTCTTCCACTAGTTCAGGGCCTTGTCCCTGCAACTGATCCATCAACCTGGAAAAACCCTCAGGGGGTACTGGGGTCAGAGGCGAGGACTCCCTCCCTCTGCACCCCCTTCCAGCATACTGCACCCTCCCACCTGGAGTGGTGCTTTTAGAAAAGAAAATGGTCGGGACACTGCTTACAGTTGTCCCTTCCTCCAGGTCAGACAACACCTGGACCTGACTTACCATCCCAGGGACCAACCCCTGTGCTTGAACAACTGCCTGGCCAACCAGGACTTCCTGGGGAGCACACAGGCCCCCTCAAGGGAAACACACCCCTCCACCAGTTCAGGGCCTGGACCCTGCAACTGACCTACCAACCTGAAAAAACCCGCAGGTCGCACCGGGGTCAGAGGCGAGGACTCCCTCCCTCTGCACCCCCTTCCAGCATACTGCACCCTCCCACCTGGAGTGGTGCTCTTAGAAAAAATGGTCGGGACACTGCTTACAGTTGTCCCTCCCTCCAGGGCAGACAACTCCTGGATCTGACTTACCAACCCAGGGACCAACCCCTGAGGCTGAACAACTGCCTGGCCAACCAGGACTGAAGTGGTGTCACCATGGTCACTCCTAGGGGCTCAGCCCTTCTGACTGGCCCCTGACCCACTGGCTCTTCCACTGGGGACTCCTTCCCCCTTTCATCCCTCAGACTGGACTTCCGTACCCTCCCCTAGGAGTGGCACTGCCAGGCACAAGAACTGATGGAGGCCTGACTACAGGCACTCCCAGCTCACCTAACACTGGGGTACCCCCCACAATGGACGGTCCATCCAGACAGACTAGGCTCCCCACCTGGTGTTCCCTCATGGAACCATCCAGTCCTGGGGACTGAGACTGGGGCACTTCGGGACCTATCCCAGTCTCACTCCTGCTCCCACGAGACAGGATGTGAGGCCCTACAACCTCCTCACAACAAGGGGACCCAGCTGTAACACTCCTAACCTTTCCCAGCACTGTGGGTTGGAAAACTTCTGAACCACTTCTCTTAGGGTCATTCCCTAATGCCTCTACAGAGCCTCTGGTACTCACCCAGAGGTCTGCCTCCTGCGCAAGTTCCCTAGGATCAGAGAACTCGCAACTCTAACACATGTTGGTTTAGCTCTGGAAAATAGGAACTCACAATATGCTCTCCCACAATTGGATTACACAGCTCCACACAGGTGCTAACCTTTACCTCACAATCCAGTGCCTCACACACGTACCCCACACCACTCTCTTGAAATGGGCGAGACATTAACTGACTGTCTCTATCACTCAACCCACACTCTTCTGGGCGGTCCTCACACTCATACACCAGGACTTCAACCACGGGGGAACCCCTCTCCCTGCACCTCTCATCCAGAGTCGGTAGAGTATCCCTCCTTTCACTAGGACTATGGGCCCCTGCGCTAGTTCCCCAATCCACCTCAGGGACACTGCACACCAATGGAGCTATCTCAGGTCCTTGAATCCCCTGGTGTAGATCAACCCCCTCCTTCAAGTCAGGTGCCACATCCCTGGGTGGGTGTACTACACTGTCATCACTATATACTTCAATTTTGCTGCCACCACTGGACCCCACCCTCTCTGGGGAATCCAGACAATTAAAACTGCGCTCCAGGGGTAACCTCCCCTCTGGAGCTAACTTCTCCTTTTCTGCTATCTGCGCTAGGTGCGCCTCCAGCTGGGCAATCTCTATTTGGAGCCTCTCCAATTCCAGCTGGTACTCCCTCTCCCTCTGTCTGTCCAACTCCTCTGGGGACCATGAAGGGGATTGGGCACTACCCTGTGCACTAGATCCAGCAAGGGACTCCCTACCTATGGGACCTTCCCGCCTGTCCCCCAACTCCTCTGGGGACCATGAGGGGAATCTGGCACTACCATAGGCACTAGGCTCATCAAGGAACTCCCCACCTATGAGATATTCCATAACACTTTCTTCCTCCTCTTCAGACTCTCTAGGGCCACCCTCAGACCAACTACCCTCTTGGTAGGTGTACTGGGACTCCAAGAATCTCCATCTGTCTTGTTGCCAAAGTCTCAGGGATGTCTGTAGGGATAGCTGAGTCTCCTTCCTACTCACTGCTAAGCCCTTCTCCTCACAGAACCCCCTTAGCTCCTCTAGACTGTAGGTTAACAGATCATCTATATAAAAGGTAGGTCTCATCTCAGCAAGACCCATTGTAGCAATATCTGGCAATATCAATAATAAAACAAATAGGGGATCAAAAACTTTCAATAAATGGGCGCGGGTGAAAAATCACCGGCAATATCAATAAAACATAGGCCTTCTTCCTAAGTCAGAGTAAGAGGGCTACCCTCCTTGATACCCCTGCTCAACCCTGTGGTAACGTAGCACGAGCAGATAGGCTTATCTCAGAGGCAGTGTGTGAAGCATTTATGACCATACACAGTAACACAGTGAGGAACACTACAAAGGGACACCACACAAGTAGTTATAAAAAAATAAGTATCTTTATATAAAGGCAGATTTATCACAAGACCAATAACTGTAAAAGCCACAATACTGTCAAAAATAGGATAGCTGTTGAAGGGCTGTCAAAGATAGTTCAAAGGTTGCAAGAATAAGGTTCAAATTCAAGGCAGGGGTCTCTGCGCCCCTTTCTCGTTCAGAGGTTGCAAAAATAAGGTTCAAATTCAAGGCAGTGGTCTCTGCGACCCTTTCTCTCATAAGACTGTCAAAAATAGGATGGCTGTTGAAGGACTGTCAAAAAATAGTTCAAAGGTTTCAAAAATAAGGTTCAAATTCAAGGCAGGGGTCTCTGCGCCCCTTTCTCGTTCAGAGGTTGCAAAAATAAGGTTCAAATTCAAGGCAGTGGTCTCTGCGACCCTTTCTCTCATAAGACTGTCAAAAATAGGATGGCTGTTGAAGGACTGTCAAAAAATAGTTCAAAGGTTGCAAAAATAAGGTTCAAATTCAAGGCAGTGGTCTCGGCGACCCTTTCTCTCACAAAGTACCTGGGTTTAGTAGCAAAACCAACAAAATGTCGCAAAGAAGTGGTAGCGATGATTTTCCTCACGTGAGGCCGGCGATGCGTTAAAATCCTTGCCGCAAGGGAGGATGATGCGCCGATCTGCTGATGCGTGCGGAGACGATGCGACCAACTTCTGCACGCTAGGCCACCGATGCGCTGAGACCTTGCCGCGAGGGCGAAGGCGATGCGACGATCCTGTTGCGTGTGCGGAGACGATGCGACAAACTTCTGCACGCTAGGCCGCCGATGCGATGACTTTCTTGCCGCGAGGGAGAAGTCGATGCGACGAGCCTGTTGCGTTGTGCGATCGTGTTGCGATGCGAAGAAATGGTGCTCCGAAAGGGAGCGACGAAATCCGGTGCGATGCGATGCGATGAAAATGGCGGACGCACGGCGTCCGCAATGCGATGTCTTGAAGCAATGATTCTGTAGGGGTTGCGAGCGCTCGGCGACAGCCGCGCGATGATTTTTCCAGCGCGTCTCGGCTGCAGCGGCTCGCAAAGGGGCGTTAGCGATGGTCTCGTGTTGCGAGCACTCAGCGGCAGCAGCGCGATGATTTTTCCAGCGCTCTCGACTGCAGCGGCTCGCAAACGTGCGTTAGCGACGATTTCCAGCACTCTTTTCTCTGAAGCAAACTAGAGGTCCTGGAACTCACAGGAGCCTCATCAGCAGATAGCAATCCTCGCAGGGAGGAAGCAGGAGGTTGGTGGTGGAGTCTGATGTGCCTGAGACTCCAGCAGGAGGCTAGCTCTTTTCCTAGCCCTTGGGTAATTGCTGTAACAAAAATAAAAGTTCTCTCAAAAGTCCTTTTCTCTCTTCAAGGTCCAGTGGTCACTGCTGCAGGCCAGTGCAAGAAAAACACACAAGCACAAGGACAGTCACTTCCTGCAGATTCCTCCAGTGGCACGGACAGAGTTTCCTCTCCAGATCCAAAAGCAATACAAAATGTAGGGGCTTGAGCACAGATATTTATACCCCAAAAGCCTTTGATCTTTGAAGCTACCAGTCCCTGAACCTAGCCAGAACCAGTTCTGCTCAGGCCTGGAGCACTTTGTTTACCAGGCTGCATCCTTCCTTTCAGAAAGAGGGGTCTGCTAGCAGACACACAGTGGGAGGTGGAGCCAGCATTCACTTTGCCAGGCACAGCCCTATTCAGATCAAAGAGCCACCCCTCCCCACACTCTAAATGCAGATCTCTCTATTCAACCCAGGTCTGACTCAGCCTGTCCTGCCCCTCTAAAACCAGACAGCCAATACACATAACGGCAGAGCACACTGGAAGGCTTAGGCAAGAAAATACCTACTTTCTAAAAGTGGTATTTTCAAACACAGAATATAAAAATAAACTTCACTAAAAGGTGTATTTTAATATTCTGAGCTCAGGCATACTAAATTCGTTTTTCTACCATGTTCCTGGGGTCAGTTAGGACTATAGCATGTAATAGTCAAACTGCCCATTCTAGCCTATGAGGAACAGGTAGCCTTACAGTAGTGAAAAACGAAATGGTGCATAATTCACTACCAGGACATGCTACACACACCAAGGCATGTCCTACCTTACACATACAATGCACCCTACCCGAGGGGCGACTTACAGGATGCCAAGGGAAGGTTCAGGGGCTGGGAAGTGGGTGCACTTCACAGCCAAGATGGCAGTTCTGGACTGCACACAGACACTGCAGTGGCAGGTCTGAGACACACTTTAAAAGCTGCTTCTGTGGGTGGCGCAAACCAGCGCTGCATGCCCACCAGCAGCATTTGGTTTACCAGCCCTGGGCACACACAGGCCACACTACTAGGGACTAACAGGTAAACCAAATAAGCCAATAAGAGATATAGCAATTCACATAGACATATTTACCAAGGGAGAGCATATGCACTTTAGCACTGAACAGCAGTGGTAAAGTGCCCAGAGTCATAAAACCAACAGAAACAGGTCAGCAAAAATACAGGAGGCAGGCAAAAAGTTTAGGGGTGACCCTGCAAAAAGGGCCATTTCCAACAGACCTCCTTTGGGAAACCCACTCTGGAGAAAACTCCAATGAGGGCTCTTGCCACCACAGGGGCTGTGGTGGTCCTCAGGGGAATTGCCTCTGGGTACCTGGTGGCATGATCCACTACCACCAGGATAAATCTGTGCCCAGATGCAGTTTGAGGGTCAAGGGGACCAACAATGTCAATCCCTACCCTTTCAAAGGGTACCCCCACCACAGGTAGTGGTATCAGGGGGCCTTTGTTGTGCCACCTGCCTTACCACTGGCTTGGCAAGTGACACAGGAGCGACAAAACTCCTTTGTGTCCTCTGACATATGTGGCCAATGAAAATGTGGAACAAGCCTGTCCCAGGTCTTGTTTTGGCCCAAGTGACCTGCTAAAGGGATGTCATGTGCTAGGGTCAAGAGGAACCCCTAAACTTCTGAGGTATTACCAACCTCCTGGTGGCTCCAGGGGCTGGGTCTCTACCCTCAGAATATAGGAGTCCCTCATCCCAATAAACTTTATGGGACCCACTAGCACTCCCAGCAGCCTCAGCAGCAGCCTGCTGTCTGAGGGGTTCAAGAGAGGGGCAGCACTGTTGCTCCTTACTCAGATCTTCCCTAGAAGGGCCCCCTGCCCCCAAGAACTCAACCTGAGCAGGCTCAAGTTCCTCTGGGGCAGTTCCTTCTTCAGGATCTGCTTCACCTCCCTCTGGGGGTGAATCTGTGATCTGAGACAGAGGGGAAGGCACTGCCTTTACCCTACGGCTCCTCTTCTTGGGAAGCATCTGGTCCATTGTTCCAGGATCCAGAGCTGGTTCAGTGTTATGCATTCTTGCTTGTGACCTGGTCACAGCAAATACCCCTGCAGGGATGCCCAACATCTCAGCATGAGTCCATAACTCTACTTCAGACCAGGCTGAAGTCTCTAGATCATTGCCCAACAGACATTCTACAGGGAGGTCTGCACTGACTACAACCTTCTTGAGGCCAGTTACCCCTCCCCAGGAGAAATTCACAACTGCCAGACTATGGTTGGTCCTGACATTGCTTGCATTGGTCACCTGGTACATTTCGCCCAGGATGATCTGTCCAGGGTCCACAAGATCCTCTGCCACCATGGTGACACTAGCACCTGTGTCCCTAAATGCCAAAGCCTGTTTGCCATTTATTACAGGCTGCTGTTTGTATTTGCCCAGGTTACTGGGGCTTACTAGGAATGACATATCAAGGTCTCCAGGTTTGTCGCTCCCCCGCCACACAGCTCCGCCTGTGTTGTCCTGCCCACTGCTGCTGCTGGTAAGCTCGCCCCTCTGCTGCTGCCTCGGTGCCCGTTTTGCCTCTGTTCCCCTCGTGCCCCCATTGATTGTGATCTTTTGCCTTCTGTTTCCCCTCGTGCCCCCATTGATTGTGCCCTTTTTGCCTTCTGTTTCCCCTCGTGCCCCCATTGATTGTGCCCTTTTTGCCTTCTGTTTCCCCTCGTGCCCCCATTGATTGTGTCCTTTTTGCCTTCTGTTTCCCCTCGTGCCCCCATTGATTGTGTCCTCTTTGCCTTCTGTTTCCCCTCGTGCCCCCATTTTGCGGTGCCCAACTTTGCCTTCTGTACCCCCCGCCGCTGCATCCCCTGCGGCCCCGCCCCCTGACTGCCCATTCGCTGCCCCTGCCTCCCGCCTCCCAGCTGCTCCTCCCTCCCAGCTCCCCATATATGGCGGCCGCTGCGCGGTGAGGAGAGCGACCCTTGACCTTGCCAGGTAGGTCGCTCCCCCGCCACACAGCTCCGCCTGTGTTGTCCTGCCCGCTGCTGCTGCTGGTAAGCTCGCCCCTCCGCTGCTGCCTCGGTGCCCGTTTTGACTCTGTTCCCCTCGTGCCCCCATTGATTGTGTCCTTTTGCCTTCTGTTTCCCCTTGTACCCCCATTGATTGTGCCCTTTTTGCCTTCTGTTTCCCCTCGTGCCCCCATTGATTGTGCCCTTTTTGCCTTCTGTTTCCCCTCGTGCCCCCATTGATTGTGTCCTTTTTGCCTTCTGTTTCCCCTCGTGCCCCCATTGATTGTGTCCTTTTGCCTTCTGTTTCCCCTCGTGCCCCCATTTTGCGGTGCCCAACTTTGCCTTCTGTACCCCCCGCCGCTGCGTCCCCTGCGGCCCCGTGTGAGAAGTTGGCCTGGTATATGCTGTCCACTAATTATAGTGGGCACCTTGCACCAGTCCAAACAACCCCTTATTGGAGATAGGTTAAAGACAACCTTATTGAAAGCTATCCTAGTGGTAGCTATGGAGAGCAGCCTTCAGGCTAAGTCTTGAAGGAATGTAAAGCAGCTTGTTTTACCAGTCTATAATCTCTTGAGTGACCAAATGAAAGAGCACCACACCAGGTATATATTCAAAATATATGTCTTTATTGCTAAACACACCCCTCTAGTCTCTTTATGAGGCTAGAGTTCGAAGTACATAAGTTATGTTATTAAATCACAGTAATAGCACAAATACACGTTTGGGCCCTAGGGGCGTACCAAACCATATACCAATAAAGTGGTATGCGAACCACGACTGAACTAGACACTAGGCCTAGAGCCTCTAGAAGTGCTTGGACCACAAGGAACCACCCAAGGTAGTGACACAGGGGACCTACGGGAGACGCGTGCAGTGTAAATACACAACCGCGATACGCTGTTGACTTCTATGGAGAAAGTCGGGATCGGGAAAATATAGAAAAGGGACACTTAAAAGAGGACTAGGACAAAACCCTTTGAGATCTAGGACTTTGAAGAGTCTCTACCCACGGGAGCACCGGAGTACTCGTGTTACCTCACACAGGGTGCATAGGTGCCTTTCGGGGTCGGGTTTCGTCGTCGATTCGAATGGCGATCTGCTGCAAAGTGCTGCTGGTGGCCAAGAGAAAAGTGTCCGGGTGGATCCAAGAGTGGATCGGAGTTCTGAAGAACCTGAAAGCAGAGGGGACAGAGTCTGGGTCACTAGCCAGTGACCAGGAAGGCGATGGACAGATGCCCACCGATGTCGAGTGCTTCAGGTGCGTTGACAGTCATCTTGACTCTTCAGCCACGAGGTTCAGGAGGTGTTGTCGGCAACCAGGAGCAGGATTCGGGTTGGTACACGATGTCTGTCGAGTGCTGAGGTGTTGACGACCGGATTGGACCCAACAAGCCTTGGCAACGGCAAGTCTTGGTGAAGATGTAGATCGTCGATGGTGCAGACCAGCAAGGTCTGTGGAACTCACCCAGCGAGGGTAAGTGAGGGCAGGCCTGGAGCAACCAGGATGCCAAGTAAGAAAAGGATTGGCCTTCGTTAAGGGCTACTAGCCAACGGGCTAGCAACCACGAAGGAGCCTCGTGACGCTGCACGTGGATCTGGCTTACAGGACACTCGTGGAGTGGGGGCCAGTGATCTTCGGTGCAGGTGGTGCTGGAGGCTAGGGCTACTCGGAGCCCAAAGCACGACTTCTTGGGAGACCCAGAAGAGGATGCACTTGCAAATGTGCTTGGTGTCCAGGGGTCATGGTCTCAAGTCACCCACGATAGCCACGGGCCTCAGCTTTGCTGGGGACTCAGGGTAGCCTCGGGGAAGTCTGAGAATCTACGTCTGGTGATGCGATGACTTCGGCGTCCGACGGGAGCTTCAGAAATGCGAACCGGACAGATGCTTCTTTGGTGCCTGCCAAGCAGGGGAGTCACTCCTTGACCCCAAGGGAGATTCTTCAGTCCTCTAATCGTGAGTAGAGCGTCGAAGGTCCAGGATTCAGTTTCAGAGTTTCGTCCAGGGATAATCTAAAGTCCTAAGGACTGGGTTCCTATCTTTATACTAAAGATAGGGGTTGGACTACTCTGTGGCCCCACCTATGGGTGGGTCAGGGCAGAGGGGTGGCTACACCCCTTTCCCTTTGTCCAGTTCGCGCCAAAGCAGGGGCTGCAAGCCCCTGATCCGGTTTGAACTGGGGTATGCACAGGGACACCAAATGTGCCCCCAGTGCAGGACTTCAAAGCACCAGAAAGTGCTCCCGCCCAGCCCCAATACACATTATCCTGTCTGGGGAGGTGGTCACACCTCCCTGGGACAGGAAACCTATTGTCCAGGCCTCCCCTGCGGGAGTTTTCGTCCAGCAGCAGGAGGCCAGACTCGTGTCTGTGGCAGCAGCATCCATTTTGTGATGCCAGGGCTCTGGAAAGAAGTTACCGGACTAGTCAGAGTTAACATGTCTTTCCCTCTAGAAGGGTGGAATGCTACCCCCGCCACCAGGATTGGTGGGGGGTAGTATTCCAAGATGTTTGACACCAAACACGACATGTTTAGGTGCAGCCATTCCAAAGTTAGCATTTTACCGCGAGGATATAATGCGCTTAAGAGTATATGGTCAGGCTGCACTACAAACAGCATCAGAGATGGTCTCCGAACGCTGCAGAGGGGCCCTGCTCATGCAGGGGCACCCTCTCACATAGGAACCACGCACTCTGCCTTTAGGATTGATAAGGCCTGCCTTAGGAGTGACTTATAGGTTTATATGTGTGTATGTATTTCGTGATATAGGTAACCTATATCACAGTAAGGGGTGCATGCACCACCTTACCCAGGCTGCAGTAGCAGACCTGTGGTGTCAGTTTGGATGGCCTTCCAGGGGTGGCATAATACATGCTGCAGCCCCTGGCAGGCCTCTGAGGTACCTATGCCCTTGGTACATAGTATACCATATACTAGGGACTTATAAGGGCACTCCAGATCCCAATCAGTGATGTGCCTAAGGCACATGGAAACCATTTTAGAGAGGAAGCAGCTAGGCTGGGGTTCTGATTAGCAGGGCCCCAGCCAGACTAATGTCGAAAAACAGTGAAGCATCAGCAAAAAGTGGGGGTACCCATGTGAAGCAGATCCTACTCTCCTACACAACCCCCCAAACGTAGGGACATTAAACTAACCTTGCCCAGTTAAGTCTTCATGTTCTAAGTGGAAATACCTAGAGAGTCCATCTGCAATCGCATGGTTACTCCCAGGCCTATGTTCCACTGTAAAGTCCATCCCCTGTAGGGAAATGGACCACCTAAGCAGTTTGGGGTTTTCACCCTTCATTTGTTTTAGCCATAAGAGGGGCTTATGGTCTGTCTGAACCAGGAAGTGTGTACCAAACAAGTATGGCCTCAACTTCTTCAGAGCCCAGACCACAGCAAAGGCCTCCCTCTCTATGGCTGACCAACGTTTCTCTCTAGGGGTCAGCCTTCTGCTAATGAAAGCTACTGGCTGATCCTGACTTCTTCATTCAATTGTGACAGTACAGCCCCTACCCCCAATTCAGATGCATCAGTTTGAACAATGAACTTTTTGGAGTAATCAGGACTCTGCAGAATTGGAGCAGTGCACATGGCCTGCTTGAGGTCATCAAATGCCTTTTGACAGCTAACTGTCCACTGAACCTTTTTGGGCATTTTCTTAGAAGTTAAGTCATTCAGGGGTGTCACTATTGATCCATACCCCTTGACAAATCTCCTATAGTACCCAGTCAGGCCTAAGAAGGCTCTCACCTGAGTCTGGGTAGTGGGAGCAGTCCAGTCCATGATGGTCTGGATCTTGCTCTGCAAAGGTTGAACCTGGCCTCCACCCACAAGGTGGCCCAGGTACACAACCTGACTCTGCCCTATCTGGCACTTAGTGGCCTTGATAGTCAGGCCTGCCTTTTCCAGGGCCTGTAAAACATTCCTGAGGTGGACCAGGTGATCCTCCCAGGTGGAGCTAAAGACAGCAATATCATCTAGATATGCTGCACTATAGGCTTCCAGTCCTGTGAGAACTGTATTCACCAACCTCTGGAAAGTGGCAGGTGCATTCTTCAGACCAAAGGGCATTACCACAAATTGATAATGCCCACTAGGGGTTGAGAATGCTGTTTTGGGCTTTGCAGTATCAGCTAGTCTGATCTGCCAGTAGCCAGCTGTTAGGTCAAATGTGCTGAGATATTTGGCAGAGGCCAAAGTATCTATGAGCTCATCTGCCCTGGGTATTGGATGGGCATCAGTCCTAGTGACTGCATTGAGACCCCTGTAGTCCACACAAAACCTCATCTCTCTTTTTCCACCACTGGTGTGAGGTTTCGGTACAAGGACCACTGGACTAGCCCAAGGGCTATCTGAGGGTTCAATAACTCCCAATTCCAACATTTTCTGGACTTCAGTCCTGATACAGTCCCTGACATGGTCAGGTTGCCTATAAATCTTGTTTTTAATAGGTAGACTGTCCCCAGTGTCCACTTCATGAGTGCACCAGGTGGTCTGACTGGGTGTCAGTGAAAACATATGTCTAAACTGATTGAGGACTTGCCTGCAATCAGTTTGTTGCTGGGTAGTGAGGCTGCCTGCCAAGGCTACACCATCAACTGACCCATCGTCAGGGTTCTGTGAGAGCAGGTCAGGGAGTGGGTCACTCTCTTCCTCCTGCCCTTCATCAGTATTCATGAGCAAGCCCATGTCTGCCCTGTCCACATATGGTTTTAACCTGTTGACATGGAGAACCCTGTGGGGACTCCTGGGTGTTCCTAGGTCCACTAAGTAAGTGACCTCACCCTTCTGCTCAACAATAGTGTGGGGTCCACTCCATTAATCTTGGAGAGCTGCTGGGGCCACTGGCTCCAACACCCACACCTTCTGTCCTGGCTGGTAAACAGTCAGAACAGCCTTTTGGTCATGCCAGGCCTTTTGAAGTTCCTGGCTAGCCTCAAGGTTTTTGGTTGCCTTTTTCATGTACTCAGCCATCCTGGAGCGGAGACCAAGTACATAGTCCACTATATCTTGCTTTGGGGGCTTGAGAGGTAACTCCCATCCTTCCTTCACCAAGCACAGTAGACCCCTCACAGGGTGGCCAAACAGAAGTTCAAAAGGGCTGTAACCAACCCCCTTCTGAGGCACCTCCCTATATGCGAATAAAAGTCAGGGCAAGAGTATGTCCCATCCACGCCTAAGCTTTTCTGGGAGCCCTTTAATCATGCCCTTCAAGGTTTTGTTGAATCTCTCAACTAAACCATTGCATTGTGGGTGATAGGGTGTGGTGAACTTATAAGTCACTCCACACTCCTTCCACATTGCTTTTAAGTACCCAGACATGAAGTTAGCACCCCTGTCTGAGACTACCTCCTTAGGAAAGCCCACTCTTGAGAAGATTCCCAGGAGGGCCCTTGCCACCACAGGTGCTGTAGTGGTCCTGAGGGGAATAGCTTCTGGGTACCTGGTGGCATGATCCACTACCACCAGGATAAACCTGTGCCCAGAGGCTGTTTGGGGATCCATGGGACCAACAATGTCAATCCCTACCCTTTCAAAGGGCACCCCCACCACAGGTAGTGGTATCAGGGGGCCTTTGTAGTGCCACCTGCTTTGCCACTGGCTTGGCAGGTTACACAGGAGCGACAAAACTCCTTACTGTCTTCAGACATGTGGGGCCAGTGAAAGTGAGGGACAATTCTGTCCCAAGTCTTGTTCTGGCCCAGGTGACCTGCTAAGGGAATATCATGGGCTAGGGTCAATAGGAAGCCCCTGAACTTCAAAGGTATTACCAACCTCCTGGTAGCACCAGGCTTGGGGTCTCTACTCTCTGAGTACAGGAGTCCATCATCCCAATACACTGTATGGGGACCACTAGCTTTCCCAGCAGCCTCAGCAGCAGCTTGCTGTCTGAGGGGTTCAAGGGAGGGGCAGCTCTGCTGCTCCTGGCTCAGATCTGCCCTAGAAGGTCCCCCTGTCCCCAAGAACTCAACCTGGTCAGGTTCAAGTTCCTCTGGGACAGTTCCTTCTTCAGGGCTGAGATCATCCCCCTCAAGGGACTGATCTTCCTCCTGAGCCAAGGGGAAGGCACTGCCTTAACCCTACTACTCCTCCTCTTGGAAGGCACTTGGTCCATTCTTCCAGAATCCAAGGCCTGTTCAGTGCTAGACATTTTGGCTTGTGACCTGGTCACAGCAAACACATCTGCAGGGATCCCCAGCATTTCTGCATGGGTCCTGAGCTCCACTTCTGCCCAAGCAGAAGTCTCTAAGTCATTGCCAAGCAAGCATTCGACTGGTAGGTTTGCACTTACCACAACCTTCTTAAGGCCAGTTACCCCTCCCCAGGAGAAGTTAACAACTGCCAGAGTATGGTCTGTTCTGACATTGCTAGCATTGGTCACTTGGTACATCTCACCAAGCATAACTTGCCCAGGAAGCACAAGGTCTTGTGTCACCATTGTGACACTTGCCCCTGTGTCCCTAAATGCCAAAGCCTCACGTCCATTGATTAAAGGCTGTTGTCTGTACTTGCCCAGATTACTGGGACTCACAGTGGAGGTCACATCCATGCCTCCATCACAGACTAACACAGCCTGAGTCAGTTCTCTGACTAGGTCAGAGCCCAACTCAGTTCCCAGGGTGAACCCTACTAAACCCTTTGCTGGAGCACTTCCACCGACTGTACTAGGGGGAACAGGTGCCTTAGGGGCATTGGTGGGTGCTGGACTGGAGTCTTTGGACTTGGTGCAATCACTGGTCCAGTGGGTCTTTTGCTTACAGACCTTGCACCATGGTTTTCTTTGGCCTTTCCCTTTGGTAGACTGTGAATCCCCACCAGAATAAGATTTTTGGGGGCCTGATGAAGACTTTTGATCTTTACCCTTCTCCCCACCCTTGTCAGAGTTCTTAGCATCTTGCTTCTTGGTTTCCCCACCTTGGTTCTGTACCTTCTGCTTCACCCTGGTTCTGACCCATTTGTCTGCCTTCTTTCCCAATTTTTGGGGAGAGGTCAGATCAGAGTCTACCAGGTATTGATGCAACAGCTGATTTTGACAGTTATTAAGAATCTGCTCCCTCATTATCAGATTGTACAATCCTGAGAAGTCACACACCTTACTGCCCATCAACCAGCCTTCCAGAGCCTTGGCAGAACAATCCACATAGTCTACCCAGTCTTGAGTCTGTGCTTTTTGGGTGTCTCTGAACTTCAACCTGTACTGTTCAGTGGTTAGGCCAAACCCATCAATAAGAGCACTCTTCAAGACCTTGTAATTATCAGCATCCTCCTCTCTAACAGTGAGGAGCTTATCTCTACCTTTGTCAGCAAAGGAGAGCCACAAGATTGCTGCCCACTGCTCCTGAGGGACCTTCTGTACCTTACAGGCCCTCTCTAATGCAGTTATCCATTTGTGGATATCATCCCCACTCTGGTAGGGAGGGACAATCTTGCTCAGGTTCCTATGGTCATAGGACCTTTCCCTGTCTCTAGGGACATGGCTGCCACCATGGGACTCTAGTCCCAACTTTCTTCTCTCTCTAAGGAGATCTAGGGATTCCCTATCTAAAGCCAATTGCTTTTTTCTGATTTCCAGCTGAGTTTCCTCATACTGGACCAGTCTGGCTCTCATCTCATGAGAGGATTCCCTCCTGTGAGAGGAGACAGAGCTTCCTATAGAGGTGCCAGAGTGGTTAGACTCCTGAGAAGGAGATCTAGACTTCCTGGGCACACTCTTAATCCTTCCTGGGGGACAAAGAGGGTGTCATCTTGATCATCCTCATCATCGTCCACAGGAGGGATTGGGTTATCCAGGTCAGGGTCATTGGCACCCTCCTGGCCAGTTTCAGAGGGGGCTGGGGGTATTGGTACCCCTGGCCTCCTCCTCTTCTCCTGCCCCACCCTCAGCTCCTACCCCTTCAGTCCCCACGGGCTTACTAAGGTCATAAGCCACCAACAACTGCTTGAGGTGTTGGGTGGTGGGGCTTTGGCCTGTCCTTATTTTTCTCAAGTTACATAAAGCTCTCAATTCCAAGAATGGGAGTGTATCATACTTGGAGGGTGGAAGCTCAATGGCTTCCTGCAAGGATTCTTTGGATCCTGCCCTTAAAGACATTACTAGTGTGGTGTGGTGTATGCACTACCTACTCTAGTGTGGCCTACTAAACTCTCTTGAGTTGTAGAAAGGGTTGTGCTATCCCTTCACACACAACTCTAAGTTCAGTAGAACTTACTGTATTCTAAGCTTAAATTATATGTACCTTAGGTACCTTTAGTGGTTTTCAGTTGATCAATTCAATTGAGATTATCTGGTAAAACAATAGCAAGCTGGAATCCCACACGCTGCACACCAATGTGAGAAGTTGGCCTGGTATATGCTGTCCACTAATTATAGTGGGCACCTTGCACCAGTCCAAACAACCCCTTATTGGAGATAGGTTAAAGACAACCTTATTGAAAGCTATCCTAGTGGTAGCTATGGAGAGCAGCCTTCAGGCTAAGTCTTGAAGGAATGTAAAGCAGCTTGTTTTACCAGTCTATAATCTCTTGAGTGACCAAATGAAAGAGCACCACACCAGGTATATATTCAAAATATATGTATTTATTGCTAAACACACCCCTCTAGTCTCTTTATGAGGCTAGAGTTCGAAGTACATAAGTTATAAGTTATTAAATCACAGTAATAGCACAAATACACGTTTGGGCCCTAGGGGCGTACAAAACCATATACCAATAAAGTGGTATGCGAACCACGACTGAACTAGACACTAGGCCTAGAGCCTCTAGAAGTGCTTGGACCACAAGGAACCACCCAAGGTAGTGACACAGGGGACCTACGGGAGACGCGTGCAGTGTAAATACACAACCGCGATACGCCGTTGACTTCTATGGAGAAAGTCGGGATCGGGAAAATAGAGAAAAGGGACACTTAAAAGAGGACTAGGACAAAACCCTTTGAGATCTAGGACTTTGAAGAGTCTCTACCCACGGGAGCACCGGAGTACTCGTGTTACCTCACCCAGGGAAGCCGGGTGCATAGGTGCCTTTCGGGGTCGGGTTTCGTCGTCGATTCGAATGGCGATCTGCTGCAAAGTGCTGCTGGCGGCCAAGAGAAAAGTGTCCGGGTGGATCCAAGAGTGGATCAGAGTTCTGAAGAACCTGAAAGCAGAGGGGACAGAGTCTGGGTCACTAGCCAGTGACCAGGAAGGCGATGGACAGATGCCCACCGATGTCGAGTGCTTCAGGTGCGTTGACGGTCGTCTTGACTCTTCAGCCACGAGGTCCAGGAGACCTTGTCGGCGACCAGGAGCAGGATTCGGCCTGGTACATGATGTCTGTCGAGTGCTGAGGTGTCGGCAACCGGATTGGACCCAACAAGCCTTGGCAACGGCAAGTCTCAGTGAAGATGTAGATCGTCGATGGTGCAGACCAGCAAGGTCTGTGGAACTCACCCAGCAAGGGTAAGTGAGGGCAGGCCTGGAGCAACCAGGATGCCAAGGAATAAAAGGATTGGCCTTCGTTAAGGGCTACTAGCCAACGGGCTAGCGACCACGAAGGAGCCTCATGACGCTGCACGTGGATCTGGCTTACAGGACACTCGTGGAGTGGGGGCCAGTGATCTTCGGTGCAGGTGGTGCTGGAGGCTAGGGCTACTCGGAGCCCAAAGCACGACTTCTTGGAAGACCCAGACGAGGATGCACTTGCAAATGTGCTCGGTGTCCAGGGGTCATGGTCTCAAGTCACCCACGATAGCCACGGGCCTCAGCTTTGCTGGGAACTCAGGGTAGCTTCGGGGAATTCTGAGAATCCACCTCTGGTGATGCGATGACTTCGGTGTCCGACGGGAGCTTCAGAAATGCGAACCGGACAGATGCTTCTTTGGTGCCTGCCAAGCAGGGGAGTCACTCCTTGACCCCAAGGGAGATTCTTCAGTCCTCTAATCATGAGTAGAGCATCGAAGGTCCAGGATTCAGTTTCAGAGTTTCGTCCAGGGATAATCTAAAGTCCTAAGGACTGGGTTCCTATCTTTATACTAAAGATAGGGGTTGGACTACTCTGTGGCCCCACCTATGGGTGGGTCAGGGCAGAGGGGTGGCTACACCCCTTTCCTTTGTCCAGTTCGCGCCAAAGCAGGGGCTGCAAGCCCCTGATCCGGTTTGAACTGGGGTATGCACAGGGACACCAAATGTGCCCCCAGTGCAGGACTTCAAAGCACCCGAAAGTGCTCCCGCCCAGCCCCAATACACATTATCCTGTCTGGGGAGGTGGTCACACCTCCCTGGGACAGGAAACCTATTGTCCAGGCCTCCCCTGCGGGAGTTTTCGTCCAGCAGCAGGAGGCCAGACTCGTGTCTGTGGCAGCAGCATCCATTTTGTGATGCCAGGGCTCTGGAAAGAAGTTACCGGACTAGTCAGAGTTAACATGTCTTTCCCTCTAGAAGGGTGGAATGCTACCCCGCCGCCAGGATTGGCGGGGTGGTAGTATTCCAAGATGTTTGACACCAAACACGACATGTTTAGGTGCAGCCATTCCAAAGTTAGCATTTTACCGCGAGGATATAATGCGCTTAAGAGTATATGGTCAGGCTGCACTACAAACAGCATCAGAGATGGTCTCCGAATGCTGCAGAGGGGCCCTGCTCATGCAGGGGCACCCTCTCACATAGGAACCACGCACTCTGCCTTTAGGATTGATAAGGCCTGCCTTAGGAGTGACTTATAGGTTTATATGTGTGTATGTATTTCGTGATATAGGTAACCTATATCACAGTAAGGGGTGCATGCACCACCTTACCCAGGCTGCAGTAGCAGACCTGTGGTGTCAGTTTGGATGGCCTTCCAGGGGTGGCATAATACATGCTGCAGCCCCTGGCAGGCCTCTGAGGTACCTATGCCCTTGGTACATAGTATACCATATACTAGGGACTTATAAGGGCACTCCAGATCCCAATCAGTGATGTGCCTAAGGCACATGGAAACCATTTTAGAGAGGAAGCAGCTAGGCTGGGGTTCTGATTAGCAGGGCCCCAGCCAGACTAATGTCGAAAAACAGTGAAGCATCAGCAAAAAGTGGGGGTACCCATGTGAAGCAGATCCTACTCTCCTACACCCCGCCACCCTGACTGCCCATTTGCTGCCCCTGCCTCCCGCCTCCCAGCTGCTCCTCCCTCCCAGCTCCCCATATATGGCGGCCGCGCAGCGGGCGCGCTGCCGGCGCGCCAAAGGCGCGCCTAAGGCAAGCCCGTCTGCGCCCGTCCGCGCCTAGACCGCGCCCAGTGCCAGAACTCCTGGGCCGCGCGCCCCCCGCTCCAGCCTCAAGGACCGACGCCGATACGATGCCACCACACTCCACGCTCTCAACCCCGGACGGACACACAACTGCTTCAAGGCCGCCCCGAAACGCACACATGGCCCCTTCACCTGCCGGAACTGCAGCTACACCTTCAGAGCCACCGAAGCGCCCGCCAAGAAGGACCTCAACCACCTCCGATGCAACCTACTGAACACCCGCTCCGCACGCAAACACGCCGTCGAGCTCTGGGACCTGCTCGACACATCATCACCAGACGTCGCCTTCCTGACAGAGACCTGGATGAACGACTCCTCCGCACCCGACATCGCCATAGCCATCCCAGACGGCTATAAGATCACCCGCAGAGACCGCGTCAACGGAGTAGGAGGAGGAATCGCCATCGTCCACAAGAACTCCATCAGGGTCTCGACCAGCACCGACGACGTTCTCTTCACCGCCGAACACATGCACTTCCAGATCCACACGGACCCCAACACCACCCTCAGAGGCACCCTTGTCTACAGACCCCCTGGGCCCCGACCCCAGTTCAGCGACTCCATCGCCGACTTCATCAGCACGCACGCCCTGACCTCTACCGACTACATCCTCCTCGGAGACCTGAACTTTCACCTGGAGAACAACAACGACAGCAACTCCACCACCCTGATCGACAACCTCGCCAACCTCGGACTGAGACAGCTCGTCACAACACCGACTCATTCCGCCGGCCACACGCTCGACCCCGTCTTCTCCTCAAGCTCCCACGTCTCCTTCAGCCACAGCACGGAACTCCTCTGGACCGACCACCGCTGCATCCACTTCACCTTCCAGAAACCCACCACACACCACCGCACCCAACAGATCCCACGCCGCTGCTGGAGCAAAGTCACCGAAGACCAACTACGGGCAAACCTCGCTCTCAGCCCTCCCTCCGACCCATCCAACACCAACGACGCTGCCTGCAACCTCAGAAGATGGATAGACGACTGTGCCAACACCCTCGCCCGCTGAAAAAACTCACCTACAGCGACACCACCAAAAGAGCCAGCTGGTTCACCCCGGAACTCCTAGCTTCCAAGCGTACCTGCCGGAAACTTGAGAAGAAATGGCACAGTGATAAGACACCGGACAGCCACGCAGCCCATAAAGACGCCATCCGTAACCACCACCACCTCATCAGGTCCGCCAAGAGAATCTCCTTCAAAGACCGCCTCGACAACAACGCACACAACAGCAAGGAGCTCTTCAACATCGTGAAGGAACTCTCCAACCCCAGCTCCAACACCAACGACATCCCGCCGTCGCAAGCCCTGTGCGATTCCCTCGCCACCTTCTTCCACCGCAAGATCGCCGACATCCACGACAGCTTCAACACCCAGACAGCCCCCACTAAGATAGATACACCAGACCCGCCGCACACCATCGACCATGACCCCTTGCCAGCCTGGGCCAGCGTGAACATCGATGACACCATTAAGACCATGGGCACAATACACTCCGGCTCCCCGTCAGACCCTTTCCCGCACCACATCTTCAACAAAGCCAGCAGCTCCATCGCACCCCACCTGTGGAACGTTATCAATCTCTCCTTCGAGACCGCGACCTTCCCAGAGAGCTGGAAACACGCAGAGATCAACGCCCTACTCAAAAAACCCAAGGCGGACCCAAGAGACCTCAAGAACTTCCGGCCCATCTCCCTGCTTCCGTTCCCAGCCAAGGTCATCGAGAAGATCGTCAACAAACAGCTAACCCGATACCTCGAAGAAAACAGCATCCTGGACCCATCCCAATCGGGGGCCGCAGCAACCACAGCACTGAGACTGCCCTCATCGCCGCCACCGACGACATCAGGACCCTGCTGGACAACGGTGAGACCGCAGCCCTCATCCTGCTGGACCTCTCCGCCGCCTTCGACACTGTCTGCCACCGCACTCTACGCGCATGCCTCCACGACGCAGGGATCCGAGACAAGGCCCTGGAATGGACCACCTCCTTCCTCGACGGCAGAACCCAGAGAGTCCGCCTCCCACCTTTCCGATCCGAAGCCTCCGAGATCATCTGCGGCGTACCCCAGGGATCTTCCCTCAGCCCAACACTGTTCATATCTACATGGCCCGCTCGCACGCATCGCCAGACAGCACGACCTCAACATTATCTCCTACGCCGACGACACGCAACTGATCCTCTCCCTCACCAAGGACCCCCTCGCCGCCAAAGCCAATCTTCATGAAGGAATGAAGCCCGTCGCCGATTGGATGAAGATCAGCCGACTAAAGCTGAACACAGACAAGACAGAGGTCCTCATCCTCGGCTCCAACCCCTCAGCCTGGGACGACTCCTGGTGGCCGACGATGCTGGGAGCAGCCCCGACACCCACCGACCACGCACGCAACCTGGGAGTCATCCTCGACTCAACGCTCTCCATGGCCAAGCAAGTCAACGCAGTCTCCTCCTCCTGCTTCAACACCCTCCGCATGCTTCGCAAGATCTACAGGTGGATCCTGACAGACACAAGAAGAACAGTCACCCAGGCCCTCGTCAGTAGCAGACTTGACTATGGGAACGCCCTCTACGCGGGAGCCCCGGCCAAGCTCATCAAGCGACTGCAAAGCATACAAAACGCCTCCGCACGCCTGATCCTCGACATACCACGCCACAGCCACATCACCCCCCACCTGAGGAACCTGCACTGGCTCCCCGTCGACAGGATGATCACCTTCAAACTCCTCATCCACGCACAGAAGGCACTCCACAAGACTGGCCCAGCCTACCTCAACAGACAACTCTTCTTCTACGTCCCCAACCGCCAGCTCCGCTCCGCCGACCTCTCCCTCGCCACCGTCCCTCGCATTCGAAGAACAACCACCGGCGGCAGATCCTTCTCACACCTCGCTGCCAAGACCTGGAACACCCTTCCACTAAGCCTACGACAGACCCAAGACCTGCTGACCTTCAGGAGGCTACTCAAGACCTGGCTGTTCGACCAGTAGCAGCACCCCCCCCCTTCTCTCTCCCCAGCGCCTTGAGACCCTCGCGGGTAAGTAGTGCGCTCTACAAATTCTGTGATTGATTGATTGAAATCAGCATTGCCTGAGTGGGTACTCTGACTAGGTCAGAGTCCACTTCAGAACCCAGGGTCAACCCTACTACACCCTTATTCTATGTACCACCTCCACCAGTAGCTGAGCTAGGGGGAACAGTTGCCTTAGGGGCAGGAGTGGTGGTGGTTTGGTCTTTGGACTTGTTACAATCAGAAGTCCGGTGCCCTTTCTGTTTACAGAATTTGCACCAGGGCTTCTTTTGGCCTTTTCCCTGGTTGGATTGTGACTCCCCACCAGATGCAGATTTTTGGGGCCCTTGTGAAGACTTCTGGTCTTTTGACTTATCCCCACCTTTCTCAGAGCCCTTAGGATCTTGCTTCTTGGTGTCACCCCCTTGGTTCTGGGGTTTCTGCCTTACCCTGGTTCTCACCCATTTGTCTGCCTTCTTTCCCAATTCTTGGGGAGAGGTCAGATCTGATTCCACCAGGTATTGATGCAACAACTGGTTCTGGCAATTATTAAGGATCTGTTCTCTCATTATCAGATTATACAATCCCTTGAAATCAGTAACCCTACTGCCAACTAGCCAACCCTCCAGAGCCTTGGTTGCACAATCAACAAAGTCAGTCCAGTCCTGAGTCTGTGCCTTCTGGGTGTCTCTGAACTTCAACCTGTACTGTTCAGTGGTTAAGCCAAACCCATCTATCAGTGCACTCTTCAGGACTTCATAATCATCAGCATCCTCTTCTCTAACAGTGAGGAGCTTGTCTCTACCTTTATCTGAAAAGGAGAGCCACAAGATTGCTGCCCACTGCTTTTGGGGGACCTGCTGTACTCTACAGGCCCTCTCCATAGCGTTATCCACTTGTGGATATCATCCCCACTCTGGTAGGGAGGAACAACCTTGCTCAGATCCTATGGTCTGGAATATATTCTCTGCCTATAGGGACACTGTTGCTGCCACCAAGGGGTTCTAACCCCTCTCTTCTAGAAGCTCTCTGGATCTCCAGGGCTTCTCTATCCAGTGCCAACTGCTTGGTTCTGAGGGCAACTCGTGCTTCCTCATACTGTAGCAGTTTGCACATTCTTTCAGAGGAGGTCTCTCTTATGGGAAAGTATGAGTTCCTCTGGTAGACAAATTCTCTGCCAGAGTGATAAGAGTGGTCAGATTCCCTGGAAGGGGACCTGTGCCTCTCATCCACTCTGTCAGTTCTCTTAGGGAGAATTCCTCGGTCCTTTTCAGGCCCCTTGGAGCCTGGCCCTTCAAACACAGAGTCCTGGTCAGTCTGATTTTCATCATCTGACCCAGACACTGTAATTGACCCACTCACTGATTCAGACCCATTAGCTCCTAGAGCTAATCTAAGATCATCTGCTGTCAGCAGATCTATCAGGTGCAGTGTGGAGGGACTCTGTCCTAGCTTCAGGTGTCTTTCAACACACATGGCTCTCAAGTCAGAGAAAGCCATGTCCTTATACTGAGGCTGGGTGGACCCACTGGCTCCACCCTTTAAGGACATTCTAGTGTTGTGCAGTGTTGTACTACCTACACTAGTTTGTGGCCTACTGATCCTAGCTTGAGCTGTAGAAAGGGTGTGCTATCCCTTGGCACACAGCTCTAAGTTCAGTAGAACTTATTGATACTAAGCTTGACTTTATATGTACCTTAAGTACCTATAGTGGTTTTCAGTTAGTAATTCAAATAGAGATTTTCTGGTAAAACAATAGCAAGCTGGAATCACACACGCTGCCCACCAATGTGAGAAGTTGGCCTGGTATATGCTGTTCACTAATTAAAGTGGACACCTTGCACCAGTACAATTCGACTCTTATGGTAGATAGGTTTAAGACAACCTTTATAGAAAGCTATCCTAGTGGTAGCTGTGGAGAGCAGCCTTCAGGCTAAGTCTTGAAGGAATGTAAAGCAGCTTGTTTTACCACACAATCTCTTGAATCACCAAATGAAAAGACACCACACAGGTATATATATATCAAATATATATGTATTTATTACTAAACAACTCTCTACTAATCTCTTTATGAGATTAGAAGTCAGGAACATATGTACAAGTCAATTGTTATCAAAATAAGTTAGCACAGTAAATATCACAATCTTATCTTGGCTAGACCGGGGTCAAGAGCACATAGAATCGAGGGACCCCCAGAGAACCACCCAGGTAGTTGTAGGAGACCCACAGGGGACGGACGCGGTGTTCAGACACTGGTGCGAGTCCTGTACGAGTCTATGCAAGCGGACGCGATTGAGTTATCAATGTTACAGGACCCTGGCGTGTTCGAGGCGAACACACCGATCGGTCAGTACAAGTCGAAGGACGCGGTTACTGGTAGATTTACAAGGGAGTTGGACGCGACGTGTCTAACACAGACGCGAACCCTGTACGAGCCAGTGCGAGAATCACACGGGGAGAATAGGAGTTTTAGGATACTTCGGGAGAATCTACAAGCAAGTCACTTACAGGGTAAGTAGTTCTAGGGCCCACACCCACAGGAGCACCGTAGTGCTGGAGTTACCTCACCCAGGGAAGCCAGGTGCATAGGTGTCCTTTGGTGTCGGGTCGCGGCATCGTTTTCAATGGCGAACAAAGAAGACGTGCTGCTTGTGATGTCCGAGGAAGTGTCCGGGGGAATCCAAGCCTGGATTCAAAGGAAGGAAGACCTGAAAGCAGAGGGGACAGTGTTCAAAGTCACTTGGCAGTGACACGGGGCAAGGAAGATGGATGCCCACTGTCGTCGCAGGGTTCAGGTCGGTCACGTGTGCCTTGACTCTTCAGCCACGAGGTCCAGGAGGTGTCGACGACAACCAGGAGCTGGATTCGGCATGTCCCACGATGTCTACAGCTTACTGTGGTGTCGGCAACTCGATTGGAGCCAACAGGCCTTGGTAACAGCAAGTCTCGTGGAAAGTGTGAAAAGACAATGGCGCAGACCAGCAAGGTCTGAGGGACTCACCCAGCGAGGGTAAGTCAGGGCAGGCCTGGAGCAATTAGAGGAGCCCTTTGGTTTCTTAGAAAAGTCCTCAGGGGACCCACGAGCCGGCTAGCAAGGGATCAAGAAGATGCCTCGGGAGGATTCCTTCACAGGGGCCCACGGTCACTCGGGATGGTGTAGGCCTCTGATCTTTGGAGGGATTCCTGCTGGAGTTTGGGACCACACGTGGTCCAAAGCACAGGTTCTTGAAACATTGTGAAGTGGTTGCACTTGACAATAGTGCACGGTACCCCGGGATCGCGGTTCCTCATCACTCGTGGGGTCCACTGGCCTCAACTTTGCTTGGGACTCACGATGGCCTTTGGGAAGTCAGGAAATCTACTTCTGGGGCTGCAGAGACTTCGGACTCCGGCGGGAGTGGCGTAGTTTGCGACCATCGTTGTAGTTTTTGGTGCCTGCCAAGCAGGGGAGTCACTCCTTGACTCCAAGGGAGATTCTTCAGTCTTCCAAAGGCAGTGGAACGTCGAAGGTCCAGGATTCTTCTTCAGAGCATCATCCAGGGATATCTAATCTTCAGGTTCAAGGGTTCCCTACCTTATACTAACAAGGAAGGGAGGGACTAGCTCTTATACCCCACCTATGGGAGGGTCAGGGGAGTGGGTGGTTACACCCACTTCCCTTTGTCCAGTTTCATGCCAGAGCAGGGGCAGGTAGCCCCTGAGCCGGTTTGAACTGGCATATGCACAGAGGAGCCTTCTGCTCCCCCAGTGCAGGACTTCAAAGCACTCTAAGAGTGTACCCACCCAGCCCCAATACACTAAACCCTGTCTGGGAGGTGGTTACACCTCCCTGTGACAGGATACCTTTTGTTGGGCTTCCTCCACTGCGAGTTTCGGTCATCAGTAGGAGGGCAGCCCAGTGTCTGTGACTGGTGGCATCCATTTTGTGATGCCTGGGCTCTTCAGGATTCTACCGCGTTTCCACAGTAGGTACATGTCTATCCCTCTAGAAGGGTGGAATGCTACCCCCGCCGCCAGGACTGGCGGGGGGGGTAGTTTTCCAAGATGTTTGACACCAAACACGACATGTTTTGACGCAGCCATACCAAAGTTAACATTTTACCACGAGGATATAATGCACTTAAGGGTATATGGTTTAACCGCATCCACAAACAGCACCAGAGAATGGACTCTGAGAGCTGCAGAGGGGCCCTGCTCAGGCAGAGGCACCCCCTCACATAGAAGCCAAGCACCCTGCCCTCAGGATTGATAGGGCCTGCCTTAGGGGTGACTGATAGGTTTATATGTGTGTGTTGGAGAGGTATAGGGAACCTATATCTCAGTGAGGAGTGCTAGCACCACCTCACCCAGGCTGCAGTAGCAGGCCTGGGGTGTCAGATTTAGTCTGCTTCCCAGGGGTGGCATAATACATGCTGCAGCCCCTAGTAGGCCTGTGAAGTACCTATGCCCTTGGTACCTAAGGTACCATATACTAGGGACTCATAAGGTACCACAGTATCCAATCACTAGTGCACCTAGAGTGCACTCCAAGTCGTTTAGAGAGAACAGCGAGGCTGGGGCCCTGATTGGCAGGGACCCAGCCAGACTATAGCCAGAAACCAGTGTAAACATCAGAAAAAAGTGGGGGCAACATAAGAGGCAGATCCTACTCTCCTACAGGGGCAGAGTGAGGCAAGAGAGTTACAGAAAGAGGGAGGAGGGGTGCAGGAAGAGGGGTGCAGAAAGAGGCAAGAGAGGTGCAGAAAGAGGGAAAAAGGGTGTGAGAAGTTGGCCTGGTATATGCTGTCCACTAGTTCTAGTGGGTACCTTGCACCAGTCCAAACAACCCCTTATGGAGATAGGTTAAAGACAACCTTTATTGAAAGCTATCCTTGTGGTAGCTATGGAGAGGAGCCTTCAGGCTAAGTCTTGAAGGAATGTAAAGCAGCTTCTTTTACCAGTCTATAATATCTTGAATGACCAAATGAAAGAGGACCACATCAGGTATATATAAAATATATGTATTTAGTCTTAAACACACCCCTCTAGTCTCTTTATGAGGCTAGAGTTCGAAGTACATAGCTTACAAGTCACATATCAACAGTAATAGCACAAATACACATTTGAGCCCTAGAGGCGTACCAAACCATATACCAATAAAGTGGTATAAGAACCACGACTGAGCTAGACACAAGGCCTAGAGCCTGTAGAAGTGCTTGGACCACAAGGAACCACCCAAGGTAGTGACACAGGGGACCCACGGGGGACGTGTGCAGTGGGGGAACACAGCCACGAATCACCATTAACTTCTATGGGGAAAGTAACAGTTAGGTTTTTAAAAGGAAAGGACACTTAAAAGAGGACTTGGAGCAAACCCCTTTAGAACTAGGCCGTTCTAGAGTCAATACCCATGGGAGCACTGGAGTACTCGAGTTACCTCACCCAGGGAAGCCGGGTGCATAGGTGTCTTTTGGTGTCGGGTTTCGTCGTCGGTTTCAATGGCGATCTGCTGCAGCAGGCTGCTGGCGACCAAGTCGAAAGTGTCCGGGTGGATCCAAGAGTGGATCAAAGATCTGAAGGACCTGAAAGCAGAGGGGACAGAGTCTGGGTCACTAGCCAGTGACCAGGAAGGCGATGAGCAGATGCCCACCGATGTCGGGTGCTTCAGGTGCGTTGTTGGTCATCTTGACTCTTCAGCCACGAGGTCCAGGAGGCGTTGTCGGTGACCAGGAGCTGGATTCAAGCTGTCCCATGACGTCTGTCAATTGCTGCGATGTCAGCGACCGGATTGGACCCAACAATCCTTGGCAACGGCAAGTCATGTGGAAACAAAGAAAGGACATTGATGCAGACCAGCAAGGTCTGGGGGACTCACCCAGTGAAGGTAAGTCAGGGCACCTCGGGAGCAACCAGGAAAGCCCAAGCAGAAGAAGAGTTGCCTTCAGAAGGGCCCACTAGCCAATGGACTAGCGACTGCAAAGGAGCCTCAAGTGGACGCAATTGGAGCTGGCTCACAGGACACTTGTGGAGTGGAGGCCAGTGATCTTCGGTGCAGTCGGTGCTGGAGGAGGGGGATATTTCAAGCCCAAAGCACAATTTCGTGGGATACCAGGAAGAGGATGCACTTACAAAAGTTCTCTGTGTCCAGGGGTCACGGTTCCACATTACCCACGACAGCTACGTGCCTCAGCTTTGCTGGGGTCTCAGGGCAACCTCGGGCAAGTCTGGAAATCTACGTCTGGTGTTGCAAAGACTTCGGCGTGTGGCGGGAGCTTCAGTGATGCAGACCGGACAATTGCTTCTTAGGTGCCTGCCAAGCAGGGAAGTCACTCCTTGACCCCAAGGGAGATTCTTCAGTTCTCTAATCTTAATGTAGAGCGTCAAAGGTCCAGGATACAGCTTCAGAGTTTTGTCCAGGGATATCTAAAGTCCTAAGGACTGGGGTCCCATACTTATACCAAGTTAGGGGGTTGGACATAATATGGGGACCCACCTATGGGAGGGTCAGGGAAGGGGGGTGGTTACACCCATTCCCTTTGTCCAGTTTCGCACCAGAGCAGGGGCAGGTAGCCCCTGCAACCGGTTTGAACTGGACTATGCACAGGGACACCAAATGTGCCCCCAGTGCGGGACTTCAAAAGCACCAGAGAGTGCTCCCGCCCAGCCGCAATACACACTATCCTGTCTGGGGAGGTGGTTACACCTCCCTTCAACAGGAAACCTATTGTCCACGCCTCCCCTGCCGGAGTTTCGGTCAGCAGCAGGAGGCCAGACCTGTGTCTGTGGCAGCAGCATCCATTTTGTGATGCCAGGGCTCTGAAAAGTTAATACCGGGTAGGCCGGTGTGTACATGTCTCTCCCTCTAGAAGTGTGGAATGCTACCCCCACCGCCTGAACTGGTGGGGGGTAGTATTCCAAGATGTTTGACACCAAACACGACATGTTTCCGTGCAGCCATCCCAAAGTTAGCATTTAACGCGAGGTTATAATGCACTTAAGAGTATATGGTCAGGCTGCACCACAAACAGCACCAGAGGATTGACTCTGAACACTGCAGAGGGGCTCTGCTCATGCAGGGGCACCCTCTCACATAAAAACCAAGCACTCTGCTTTCAGGATTGTTAAGCCTGCCTTAGGAGTGACTTATAGCTTTATAAGTGTGTGCAATGGTAGTGATATAGGTAGCCTATACCACAGTAAGGGGTACATGCACCACCTTACCCAGGCTGCAGTAGCAGACCTGTGGTGTCATTTTGGAGGGCCTTGCAAGGGTGGCACAATACATGCTTCAGCCCCTGGCAGGCCTCTGGGGTGTCTATGCCCTTGGTTCATAGTATACCATGTACTAGGGACTTATAAGGGCACCCCAGAATCCAATCTGGGATGTACCTAAAGTACATGGAATCAATTTAGAGAGGAATCAGCTAGGCTGGGGAGAGGAATAGCAGGGCCCCAGCCAGACTAAAGTCGAAAAACAGTGATACACCAGCAAAAAAGTGGGGGTAACCATAAGAGGCAGATCCTACTCTACTACAAAGAGTGCAGAAAGAGGCAAGAGGGATGCAGAAAGAAGCAAGAGAGGTGCACAAAGAAGCAAGAGAAGTTCAGAATGAAGCAACAGGGGTGCAGAAAGAGGCAAAAGTGGTGCAGAAAGAAGCAACAGGTGTGCAGAAGGAGGCAAGAGAACTGCAGAAAGAGGGAAGAGAGTTGCAGAAAAAGGCAAAAGAGGTGCAGAAAGAGGGAACAGGGGTGCAGAAAGAGTAAAAGAGGAGGCGAAAGAGGCAAGAGAACTGCAGAAAGAAGCAAGAGAGGTGCAGAAAGAGGCAAGAGAGGTGCAGGAAAAGGGAAGAAGGATGCCGAAAGAGGCAAGAGGGGTGCAGAAAGAGGCAGGAGAGGTGCAGAAAGAGACAAGAGATGTGCAGAAAGAGGCAAATGGGGAGCAGAAACAGGCAAGAGAGGTGTAGAAAGAAGCAACAGAAAAAGGCAAGAGAAGTAGAGAAAGAGGCAAGTGAAGTACAGAAAGAGGCAAGAGAGGTGCAGAAACAGGCTCCATAGTTGCATAAAGAGGGAAGAGGCAAGCAAAAAGAGGAAAGAGGGGTGCAGAAAGAAGCAAGAGAGGTACAGAAAGAAGCAAGAGAAGTGCAGAAAGATGTAAGAGAGGTGCAGAAAGAGGCAAGAGGGGTACAGAGAGAAGCAAGAGAGGTACAGAAAGAATCAAGAGAAGTGTAGAATGAAGCAACAGGGGTGCAGAAAGCAGCAAGAGGGGTGCAGAAAGAGGCAAGAGAAGTGCAGAAAGAGGCAAGAGAGGTGCAGAAAGAGGCAAGAGAGGCGCAGAAAGAAGCAGGAGAGGTACAGAAAGAAGCAAGAGAAGTGCAGAATGAAGCAACAGGGGTGCAGAAAGCAGCAAGAGGGATGCAGAAAGAAGCAAGAGAGTTGCAGAAACAGGTAAGAGAGGTACAGAAAGAGTGAGGAAGGGTGCAGAAAGAGGCAATAGGGGTGCAGAAAGAAACAGGAGAGGTGCAGAAAGAAGAAAGAGCAGTGCAGAAAGAACCAACAATGGTGCAGGAAGAGGCAGGAGGGATGCAGAAAGAGGCAAGAGAAATGCAGAAAGAAGAAAAAGAAGAACAGAAAGAGGCAAGAGGGGTGCAGAAAAAGGGAAGATAGATGCAGAAAGAGGCAAGAGAGATGCACAAAGAGGGAAGAAGGGTGCAGAAAGAGGAAAGAGTGGGTAGAAAGAGGCAAGAGAAGTGCAGAAAGAAGCAACAGAGGTATAGAAACAGGCAAAAGAGGCACAGAAAGAGGGAACAGGGGGCAGACAGAGGCAAGAGAGGTACAGAAAGAGGGAAGAGGGGTGCAGAAAGAGGGAAGAGGGGTGCAGAAAGAGGTAAAAGGGGTGTAGAAATTTGCAGAAGACGTGCAGAAAGAGGCAAGAGAGGTGCAGGAAAAGAGAAGAAGGGTACAGAAAGAGGCAAGAGGGGTGCAGAGAGGCAAGAGAGGTGTAGAAAGAGGCAAGAGAGGTACAGAAATAGGCAACAGAGGTGCAGAAAGTGGGAAGAGGGGTGCAGAAAGAGGGAAGAGGGGTGCAGAAAGAAGCAAGAGAGGTGCAGAAAGAAGCAAGCGAGGTACAGAAAGAGGCAGGAGAAGCACAGAAAGAGGCAAGAGAGGTGCAGAAAGAAGCATGAGAGGTACAGAGAGATGCAAGAGGGGTGCAGAAAGAGGCAAGAGAAGTGCAAAAAGAAGCCAAAGAGGTGCAGAGAGACGCAAGAGATGTACAGGAACAGGGAAGAAGGGTGCAGAAAGAGGCAAGAGGGCTGCAAAACAAAGCAAGAGAAGTGCATAAAGAGGCAAGTAGGGTGCAGAAAGAGGCAGGAGAGGTAAGAGTCAAGAGAGGTACAGAAAGAGGCAAGAGGGATGCAGAAAGAAGCAAAAGAGGTATAGAAAGAAGCAATAGAAGTGCAGAATGAAGCAACAGGGGTGCGGAAAGCGGCAAGAAGGGTGGAGAAAGAGGCAAAAGAAGTGCAGAAAGAAGTAACAGAGGTGCAGAAGGAGGCAAGAAAACTTCAAAAAGAGGCAAGGGAGTTGCAGAAAGAGGCAAGAGAGGTGCATAAAGAGGGATGAAGGGTGCAGAAAAAGGCAAGAGGGATGCAGAAAGAAGCAAGAGGGGTGCAGAAAAAAGCAAGAGAGGTGCAGTAAGAAGGAAGAGCAGTGCAGAAAGAACCAACAATGGTGCAGAAAGAGGCAGGAGGGGTGAAGAAAGAGGCAAGAGAAGTACAGAAAGAAGTAACAGAGTTGCAGAAGGAGGCAAGAGAACTTCAAAAAGAGGCAAGGGAGTTGCAGAAAGAGGCAGGAGAGGTGCATAAAAAGGGAAGAAGGGTGCAGAAATAGGCAAGAGGGGTGCAGAAAGAAGCAAGAGAGGTGCAGAAAGTAGGAAGAGCAGTGCAGAAAGAACCAACAATGGTGCAGAAAGAGGCTGGAGGGGTGAAGAAAGAGGCAAGAGAAATGCAGAAAGAAGCAAAAGAGCTACAGAAAGAGGCAAGAGGGTTGCAGAAAAAGGCAAGAGATGTGCAGAAAGAGGCAAGAGAGGTGCACAAAGAGGGAAGAAAGGTGCAGACAGAGGCAAGAGGGGCATAGAAAGAGGCAAGTGAAGTGCAGAAAGAAGCAACAGAGGTACAGAAGGAGGCAACAGAGGAGCAGAGTAAGGCAAGAGAGTTACAGAAAGAGGGAAGAGGAGTGCGGGAAGAAGGGTGCAGAAAGAGGCAAGAGAGGTGCACAAAGAGGGTAGAAGGGTGCAGAAAGAGGCAAGAGGCATGCAGAAAGAAGCAAGAGAGGTGCACAAAGAAGCAAGAGAAGTTCAGAATGAAGCAACAAGGGTGCAGAAAGAGGCAAGAGTGGTGCAGAAATAAGCAACAGATGTGCAGAAGGAGGCAAGAGAACTGCAGAAAGAGGCAAGAGAGTTGCAGAAAAAGGGAAAAGAGGTGCAGAAAGAGGGAACAGGGGTGCAGAAAGAGTAAAAGGGGTACAGAAAGAGGCAAGGGAAGTGCAGAAAGAAGCAAAAGAGGTGGAGAAAGAGGCAAGAGAACTGCAGAAAGAAGCAAGAGAGGTGCAGAAAGAGGCAAGAGAGGTGCAGGAAAAGGGAAGAAGGGTGCCGAAAGAGGCAAGAGGGGTGCAGAAAAAGGCAGGAGAGGTGCAGAAAGAGACAAGAGATGTGCAGAAAGAGGCAAATGGGGAGCAGAAACAGGCAAGAGAGGTGTAGAAAGAAGCAACAGAAAAAGGCAAGAGAAGTAGAGAAAGAGGCAAGTGAAGTACAGAAAGAGGCAACAGAGGTGCAGAAACAGGCTCCATAGTTGCATAAAGAGCGAAGATGCATGCAAAAAGAGGAAAAAGGGATGCAGAAAGAAGCAAGAGAGGTACAGAAAGAAGCAAGAGAAGTGCAGAAGGACGTAAGAGAGGTGCAGAAAGAAGCAAGAGGGGTGCAGAAAGAAGCAAGAGAGGTACAGAAAGAAGCAAGAGAAGTGCAGAATGAAGCAACAGGGGTGCAGAAAGCAGCAAGAGGGGTGCAGAAAGAGGCAAGAGAAGTGCAGAAAGAGGTAAGAGAGGTACAGAAAGACGTAAGAGAGGTGCAGAAAGAGGCAAGAGGGGTGCAGAAAGAAGCAAGAGAGGTACAGAAAGAAGCAAGAGAAGTGCAGAATGAAGAAACAGGGGTGCAGAAAGCAGGAAGAGGGGTGCAGAAAGAGGCAAGAGAAGTGCAGAAAGAAGCAACAGAGGTGCAGAAGGAGGCAAGAGAACTGCAGAAAGAGGCAAGAGAGTTGCAGAAACAGGCAAGAGAGGTACAGAAAGAGTGAGGAAGGGTGCAGAAAGAGGCAAGAGGGGTGCAGACAGAAACAGGAGAGGTACAGAAAGAAGAAAGAGCAGTGCAGAAAGAACCAACAATGGTGCAGAAAGAGGCAGGAGGGGTGCAGAAAGTGGCAAGAGAAATGCAGAAAGAAGCAAAAGAGGAACAGAGAGAGGCAAGAGGGGTGCAGAAAAAGGGAAGATAGATGCAGAAAGAGGCAAGAGAGATGCACAAAGAGGGAAGAAGGGTGCAGAAAGAGGAAATAGGGGGTAGAAAGAGGCAAGAGAAGTGCAGAAAGAAGCATCAGAGGTATAGAAACAGGCAAAAGAGGCACAGAAAGAGGGAACGGGGGGCAGACAGAGGCAAGAGAGGTACAGAAAAAGGGAAGAGTGTTGCAGAAAGAGGGAATAGAGGTACAGAAAGAGGCATAAGGGGTGTGGAAATTTGCAGGAGACGTGCAGAAAGAGGCAAGAGAGGTGCAGGAAAAGGGAAGAAGGGTACAGAAAGAGGCAAGAGGGGTGCAGAAAAAAGCAAGAGAAGTGCAGGAAGAGGCAAGTGAGTGTAGGAGAGTAGGATCTGCTTCACATGGGTACCCCCACTTTTTGCTGATGCTTCACTGTTTTTCGACTCTAGTCTGGCTGGGGCCCTGCTAATCAGGACCCCAGCCTAGCTGCTTCTTCTCTAAAATGGTTTCCATGTGCCTTAGGCACATCTCTGATTGGAATCTGGAGTGCCCTTGTAAGTCCCTAGTATATGGTATACTATGTACCCAGGGCATAGGTACCTCAGAGGCCTACCAGGGGCTGCAGCATGTATTGTGCCACCCCTGGAAGGCCAGCCAAAAGGACACCACAGGTCTGCTACTGCAGCCTGGGTAGGGTGGTGCATGCACCCCTTACTGTGATATAGGTTACCTATATCATTACATACATACACACATATAAACCTATAAGTCACTCCTATGGCAGGCCTTATCAATCCTGAAGGCAGAGTGCGTGGTTCCTATGTGAGAGGGTGCCCCTGCATGATCAGGGCCCCTCTGCAGCGTTCGGAGACCCTTCTCTGATGCTGTTTGTAGTGCAGCCTGACCATATACTCTTAAGCGCATTATAACCCCGCGTTAAATGCTAACTTTGGGATGGCTGCACGGAAACATGTCGTGTTTGGTGTCAAACATCTTGGAATACTACCCCCCCGCCAGTTCTGGCAGCGGGGGTAGCATTTCACCCTGCTAGAGGGAGAGACATGTACACACCGGCCTGCCCGGTAACTTCTTTCCAAGCCCTGGCATCACAAAATGGATGCCGCTGCCACAGACACAAGTCTGGCCTCCTGCTGCTGACCGAAACTCCGGCAGGGGAGGCCTGGACAATAGGTTTCCTGTCCCAGGGAGGTGTAACCACCTCCCCAGACAGGATAGTGTGTATTGGGGCTGGGCGGGAGCACTCGCTGGTGCTTTGAAGTCCTGCACTGGGGGCCCATTTGGTGTCCCTGTGCATACCCCAGTTCAAACCGGCTCAGGGGCTTCCAGCCCCTGCTCTGGCGCGAAACTGGACAAAGGGAAAGGGGTGTAACCACCCCTCTGTCCTGACCCTCCCATAGGTGGGTCCCCAGAGTATGTCCAACCCCCTATCTTAGTATAAGTATGGGACCCCAGTCCTTAGGACTTTAGATTTACTTGGACGAAACTCTGACACAGAATCCTGGACCTTCGACACTCTACTTCAAGATTAGAGGACTGAAGAATCTCCCTTCGGGTCAAGGAGTGACTCCCCTGCTTGGCAGGCACCAAAGAAGCAATTGTCTGGTCTGCATCGCCGAAGCTCCCGCCAGACGCCGAAGCATTTGCATCACCAGAGGTGGATTTTCAGACTTCTCCGAGGCTGCCCTGAGTCCCCAGCAAAGCTGAGGCCCGTAGCTGTTGTGGGTAATGTGAAACTGTGACCCTTGGACACTGAGCACATTTGCAAGTGCATCCTCTTCCTGGGTTCCCACGAAGTTGTGCTTTAGGCTCTGAGTAGCCCCTGCCTCCAGCACCGACTGCACTGAAGATCACTGGCCTCCACTCCACGAGTGTCCCGTGAGCCAGCTCCAAGTGCGTCCACTTGAGGCTCCTTTGCGGTCGCTAGTCCATTGGCTAGTAGGCCCTCCCGAAGGCCAATATTATCCTGCTTGGGCTTCCCTGGTTGCTCCAGGCGTTCCCTGACTTACCTTCACTGGGTGAGTCCCTCAGATCATGCTGGTCTGCACCACCGTCCTTCTTCTATTTCCACAAGACTTGCCGTTGCCAAGGCTTGTTGGGTCCAATCCGGTCGCCGACACCTCAGCAATCGACAAACTTTGTGGGACAGCTCGAATCCAGCTCCTGGTTGTCATCAACACCTCCTGGACCTCGTGGCTGAAGAGTCAAGACAACCGTCAACCTACCTGAAGCACCCGACACCGGTGGGCATCCGCTCATCGCCTTCCTGGTCACTGGCTAGTGACTCAGACTCTGTTCCCTCTGCTTTCAGGTTCTTCAGATCTCAGATCCACCTTTGGATCCACCCGAACACTTTCGACTTGGTTGCCAGCATCACTTTGCAGCAGATCTCCATTGAAACCGACGACGAAACCCGACCCCAAAAGGCACCTATGCACCCGGCTTCCCTGGGTGAGGTAACACGAGTACTCCGGTGCTCCCGTGGGTATAGACTCTAGAACGACCCAGTTCTGAAAGGGTTTGCTCCAAATCCTCCTTTAAGTGCCCTTTTCTTTAAAATTCCAACCGCGACTTTCCCCATAGAAGTCAACGGCGATTCGTGGCTGTGTTATCACACTGCACGCGTCCCCCGTGGGTCCCCTGTGTCACTACCTTGGGTGGTTCCTTGTGGTCCAAGCACTTCTACAGGCTCTAGGCCTTGTGTCTAGCTCAGTCGTGGTTCTTATACCACTTTATTGGTATATGGTTTGGTACGCCCCTAGGGCTCAAACGTGTATTTGTGCTATTACTGTTGATAACTGACTTATAACTTATGTACTTCGAACTCTAGCCTCATAAAGAGACTAGAGGGGTGTGTTTAGCAATAAATACATATATTTTGAATATATACCTGGTGTGCTCCTCTTTCATTTGGTCACTCAAGAGATTATAGACTGGCAAAACAAGCTGCTTTACATTCCTTCAAGACTTAGCCTGAAGGCTGCTCTCCATAGCTACCACTAGGATAGCTTTCAATAAAGGTTGTCTTTAACCTATCTCCAATAAGGGGTTGTTTGGACTGGTTCAAGGTGCCCACTATAATTAGTGGACAGCATATACCAGGCCAACTTCTCACAGTGAGGTGCAGAGAGGCAAGAGAGGTATAGAAAGAGACAAGTGAGGTACAGAAATAGGCAACAGAGGTGCATAAAGCAGGAAGCGGGGTGCAGAAAGAGGGAAGAGGGGTGCAGAAAGAAGCAAGAGAGGTGCAGAAAGAAGCAACAGAAGTGCAGAAAGAAGCAAGCGAGGTGCAGAAAGAGGCAAGAGAAGCACAGAAAGAGGCAAGAGAGGTTCTGAAAGAAGCAAGAGAGGTGCAGAAAGATGCAAGGGGGGTGCAGAAAGAGGCAAGAAAAGTGCAAAAAGAAGCCAAAGAGGTGCATAAAGAGGCAAGAGATGTACAGGAACAGGGAAGAAGGGTGCAGAAAGAGGCAAGAGGGGTGCAAAACAAAGCAAGAGAAGTGCATAAAGAGGCAAGTAGGGTGCAGAAAGAGGCAGGAGAGGTAAGAGTCAAGAGAGGTGCAGAAAGAGGCAAGAGGGGTACAGAAAGAAGCAAGAGAGGTACAGAAAGAAGCAATAGAAGTGCAGAAAGAACCAACAATGGTGCAGAAAGAGGCAGGAGGGGTGAAGAAACAGGCAAGAGAAGTGCAGAAAGAAGTAACAGAGGTGCAGAAGGAGGCAAGAGAACTTCAAAAAAGAGGCAAGGGAGTTGCAGAAAGAGGCAGGAGAGGTGCATAAAGAGGGAAGAAGGGTATAGAAAGAGGCAAGAGGGGTGCAGAAAGAAGCAAGAGAGGTGCAGAAAGAAGGAAGAGCAGCGCAGAAAGAACCAACAATGGTGCAGAAAGAGGCAGGAGGGGTGAAGAAAGAGGCAAGAGAAGTGCAGAAAGAAGCAAAAGAGCCACAGAAAGAGGCTAGAGGGTTGCAGAAAAAGGCAAGAGATGTGCAGAAAGAGGCAAGAGAGGTGCACAAAGAAGGAAAAAGGGTGCAGAAAGAGGCAAGAGGGACATAGAAAGAGGCAAGACAAGTGCAGAAAGAAGCAACAGAGGTACAGAAGGAGGCAAGAGAACATAAAAAAGGCAAGAGAATTGCAGAAACAGGCAAAGAGGTACAGAAAGAGGCAACAGGGGGGCAGAGTAAGGGAAGAGAGTTACAGAAAGAGGAAAGATGGATGCGGGAAGATGGGTGCAGAAAGAGGCAAGAGAGGTGCACAAAGAGGATAGAAGGGTGCAGAAAGAGGCAAGAGGCATGCAGAAAGAAGCAAGAGAGGTGCACAAAGAAGCAAGAGAAGTTCAAAATGAAGCAAAAGGGAAACAGAAATAGGCAAGAGTGGTCCAGAAAGAAGCAACAGATGTGCAGAAGGAGGCAAGAGAACTGCAGAAAGAAGCAAGAGAGTTGCAGAAAAAGGGAAAAGAGGTGCAGAAAGAGGGAACAGGTGTGCAGAAAGAGTAAAAGGGGTACAGAAAGAGGCAAGGGAAGTGCAGAAAGAAGCAAAAGAGATGGAGAAAGAGGCAAGAGAACTGCAGAAAGAAGCAAGAGAGGTGCAGAAAGAGGCAAGAGAGGTGCAGGAAAAGGGAAGAAGGGTGCCGAAAGAGGCAAGAGGGGTGCAGAAAGAGGCAGGAGAGGTGCAGAAAGAGACAAGAGATATGCAGAAAGAGGCAAATGGGGAGCAGAAACAGGCAAGAGAGGTGTAGAAAGAAGCAACAGAAAAAGGCAAGAGAAGTAGAGAAAGAGGCAAGTGAAGTACAGAAAGAGGCAATAGAGGTGCAGAAACAGGCTCCATAGTTGCATAAAGAGGGAAGAGGCATGCAAAAAGAGGAAAAAGGGGTGCAGAAAGAAGCAAGAGAGGTACAGAAAGAAGCAAGAGAAGTGCAGAAAGATGTAAGAGAGGTGCAGAAAGAGGCAAGAGGGGTGCAGAAAGAAGCAAGAGAGGTACAGAAAGAAGCAAGAGGGGTGCAGAATGAAGCAACAGGGGTGCAGAAAGCAGCAAGAGGGGTGCAGAAAGAGGCAAGAGAAGTGCAGAAAGAGGTAAGAGAAGTGCAGAAAGAGGCAAGAGGGGTGCAGAAAGAAGCAAGAGAGGTACAGAAAGAAGCAAGAGAAGTGCAGAATGAAGAAAAAGGGGGGCAGAAAGCGGGAAGAGGGGTGCAGAAAGAGGCAAGAGAGGTGCAGAAAGAGGCAAGAGAAGTGCAGAGAGAAGCAACAGAGGTGCAGAAGGAGGCAAGAGAACTGCAGAAAGAGGCAAGAGAGTTACAGAAACAGGCAAGGGAGGTACAGAAAGAATGAGGAAGGGTTCAGAAAGAGGCAAGAGGGGTGCAGAAAGAAACAGGAGAGGTGCAGAAAGAATAAAAAGCAGTGCAGAAAGAACCAACAATGGTGCAGAAAGAGGCAGGAGGGATGCAGAAAGAGGCAAGAGAAATGCAGAAAGAAGCATAAGAGGAACAGAAAGAGGCAAGAGGGGTGCAGAAAAAGGGAAGATAGATGCAGAAAGAGGCAAGAGAGATGCACAAAGAGGGAAGAAGGGTGCAGAAAGAGGAAAGAGGGGGTAGAAAGAGGCAAGAGAAGTGCAGAAAGAAGCAACAGAGGTATAGAAATAGGCAAAAGTGGCACAGAAAGAGGGAACAGGGGACAGACAGAGGCAAGAGAGGTACAGAAAGAGGGAAGAGGGGTGCAGAAAGAGGGACGAGAGGTGCAGAAATAGGCAAAAGGGGTGCAGAAAGAGGCAAGAGAGGTGCAGGAAAAGGGAAGAAGGATACAGAAAGAGGCAAGAGGGGTGGAGAAAAAAGCAAGGGAAGTTCAGAAAGAGGCAAGTGAGGTGCAGAGAGGCAAGAGAGGTGTAGAAAGAGGCAAGAGAGGTACAGAAATAGGAAACAGAGGTGCAGAAAGCAGGAAGAGGGGTGCAGAAAGAGGGAAGAGGAGTGCAGAAAGAAGCAAGAGAGGTGCAGAAAGAAGCAACAGAAGTGCAGAAAGAAGCAAGCGAGATGCAGAAAGAGGCAAGAGAAGTACAGAAAGAGGCAAGAGAGGTGCAGAAAGAAGCAAGAGAGGTGCAGAAAGATGCAAGGGGGGTGCAGAAAGAGGCAAGAAAAGTGCAAAAAGAAGCCAAAGAGATGCAGAAAGAGGCAAGAGATGTACAGGAACAGGGAAGAAGGGTGTAGAAAGAGACAAGAGGGGTGCAAAACAAAGCAAGAGAAGTGCATAAAGAGGCAAGTAGGGTGCAGAAAGAGGCAGGAGAGGTAAGAGTCAAGAGAGGTGCAGAAAGAGGCAAGAGGGGTGCAGAAAGAAGCAAGAGAGTGTGAGAAGTTGGCCTGGTATATGCTGTCCACTAATTATAGTGGGCACCTTGCACCAGTCCAAACAACCCCTTATTGGAGATAGGTTAAAGACAACCTTTATTGAAAGCTATCCTAGTGGTAGCTATGGAGAGCAGCCTTCAGGCTAAGTCTTGAAGGAATGTAAAGCAGCTTGTTTTACCAGTCTATAATCTCTTGAGTGACCAAATGAAAGAGGAGCACACCAGGTATATATTCAAAATATATGTATTTATTGCTAAACACACCCCTCTAGTCTCTTTATGAGGCTAGAGTTCGAAGTACATAAGTTATAAGTCAGTTATCAACAGTAATAGCACAAATACACGTTTGAGCCCTAGGGGCGTACCAAACCATATACCAATAAAGTGGTATAAGAACCACGACTGAGCTAGACACAAGGCCTAGAGCCTGTAGAAGTGCTTGGACCACAAGGAACCACCCAAGGTAGTGACACAGGGGACCCACGGGGGATGCGTGCAGTGTGATAACACAGCCACAAATCGCCGTTGACTTCTATGGGGAAAGTCGCGGTTGGAATTTTAAAGAAAAGGGCACTTAAAGGAGGATTTGGAGCAAACCCTTTCAGAACTGGGTCGTTCTAGAGTCTATACCCACGGGAGCACTGGAGTACTTGTGTTACCTCACCCAGGGAAGCCGGGTGCATAGGTGCCTTTCGGGGTCGGGTTTCGTCGTCGTTTTGAATGGCAATCTGCTGCAAAGTGCTGCTGGCGACCAAGTCGAAAGTGTTCGGGTGGATCCAAAGGTGGATCGGAGATCTGAAGAACCTGAAAGCAGAGGGGACAGAGTCTGGGTCACTAGCCAGTGACCAGGAAGGTGATGAGCGGATGCCCACCGATGTTGGGTGCTTCAGGTAGGTTAACAGTCATCTTGACTCTTCAGCCACAAGGTCCAGGAGGCATCGACGACAACCAGGAGCTGGATTCGAGCTGTAGCACAATATCTGTCGATTGCTGAGGTGTCGGCGACCAGATTGGACACAACAAGCTTTGGCAACGGCAAGTCTCGTGGAAATAGAAGAAGGACGGTGGTGCAGACCAGCGAGGTCTGAGGGACTCACCCAGCAAGGGTAAATTATGGCACGCCTGGAGCAACCAGGGCAGCCCAAGCAGGATAATATTGGCCTTCGGGAGGGCCTACTAGCCAATGGACTAGCAACCGCAAAGGAGCCTCAAGTGGACACACTTGGAGCTGGCGCACGGGACACTCGTGGAGTGGAGGCCAGTGATCTTCGGTGCAGTTGGTGCTGGAGGCAGGGGCTACTAAGAGCCCAAAGCACAACTTCGTGGAAACCCAGGAAGAGGATGCACTTGCAAATGTGCTCGGTGTCCAGGGGTCACGGTTTCACGTTACCCACGACAGCTACGGGCCTCAGCTTTGCTGGGAACTCAGGGCAGCCTCGGAGAAGTCTGGAAATCCACCTCTGGTGATGCAAAGACTTCGGCGTCCGGCGGGAGCTTCGGCGATGCAGACCAGACAATTGCTTCTTTGGTGCCTGCCAAGCAGGGGAGTCACTCCTTGACCCCAAGGGAGATTCTTCAGTCCTCTAATCTTGAAGTAGAGCGTCGAAGGTCCAGGATTCTGTGTCAGAGTTTCGTCCAGGTAAATCTAAAGTCCTAAGGACTGGGGTCCCATACTTATACTAAGATAGGGGGTTGGACATTCTCTGGGGACCCACCTATGGGACGGTCAGGGCAGAGGGGTGGTTACACCCCTTTCCCTTTGTCCAGTTTCATGCCAGAGCAGGGGCGGGAAGCCCCTGAGCCGGTTTGAACTGGGGTATGCACAGGGACACCAAATGTGCCCCAGGGCAGGACTTCAAAGCACCAGACAGTGCTCCCGACCAGCCCCAATACACACTATCCTGTCTGGGGAGGTGGTTACACCTCCCTGAGACTGGAAACCTATTGTCCAGGCCTCCCCTGCCGGAGTTTCGGTCAGCAGCAGGAGGCCAGACTCGTGTCTGTGGCAGCGGCATCCATTTTGTGATGCCAGGGCTTGGAAAGAAGTTACCGGGCAGGCCGGTGTGTACATGTCTCTCCCTCTAGAAGGGTGGAATGCTACCCCCGCCACCAGAACTGGTGGGGGGGTAGTATTCCAAAATGTTTGACACCAAACACGACATGTTTCCGTGCAGCCATCCCAAAGTTAGCATTTAACGCGGGGTTATAATGCGCTTAAGAGTATATGGTCAGGCTGCACTACAAACAGCATCAGAGAAGGGTCTCCGAATGCCGCATAGGGGCCCTGCTCATGCAGGGGCACCCTCTCACATAGGAACCACACACTCTGCCTTCAGGATTGATAAGGCCTGCCATAGGAGTGACTTATAGGTTTATATGTGTGTATGTATGTAATGATATAGGTAACCTATATCACAGTAAGGGGTGCATGCACCACCTTACCCAGGCTGCAGTAGCAGACCTGTGGTGTCCTTTTGGCTGGCCTTCCAGGGGTGGCACAATACATGCTGCAGCCCCTGGTAGGCCTCTGAGGTACCTATGCCCTGGGTACATAGTATACCATATACTAGGGACTTACAAGGGCACTCCAGATTCCAATCAGAGATGTGCCTAAGGCACATGGAAACCATTTTATAGAGGAAGCAGATAGACTGGGGCCCTGAATAGCAGGATCCCAGTCCAACTAAGTCATAAACCAGCAAAACACCAGGAAAAAAATGGGGGCAACCATATAGTCAGATTCCTACATAACCCCCCCAAATGAAAGGATATAAGGGTAACCTTGGCCAGTTGAGCCTTTTTGACTAAGTGGCTGTTGTTCTTGGCCCTTTTTGCAGGGTCATCCCTAAACTTTTTGCCTTCCTCCTATATTTTTTCTGACCTGTTGTTGGCTGTTTTATGACTCTGGGCACTTTACCACTGCTGATCAGTGCTAAAGTGCATATGCTCTACCCATTGTAAATTGTGTTATGGATTAGTGACTCCATGATTGGATGATTGGTTTACTTGTCAGTCCCTAGTACAGTGCACTGAGTGTGCCCAGGGCTTGTAAATCCAATGCCGCTGGTGGGCTTGCAGCACTGGTTGTGCCACCCACAGAAGCGGCTTGTCAAATGTGCCTCAGGCCTGCCATTGCAGAGCCTGTGTGCAGCCTAGGGCTGCCATGTCGACTTGGTGAGTACACCCACTTACCAGTCCCTAAACCTTCCCTTTACTGCATGTTGGCCACCCCTAAAGTAGGCCCTAGGGCAGGGTGCATTGTAAGTATAAGGTAGGACATGCCCTGGTGTGTGTGGCATGTCCTAATAGTGAATTACAGCCATTTTCGTTTTTCACTATTGCAAGGCTACCTGTTCTCCATAGGCCAGAATGGGCAGTTTGATTATTACACCTTATAATCCTAACTGACCCAGAGAACATGGTAGAAAAACGAATTTAGTATGCCTGAACTCAGAATGATAAAATACATCTTTTAGTGAAGTTGGTTTTAACATTCTTTGTTTGAAAATACCACTTTTAGAAAGTAGGTATTTTCTTGCCTAAACCATCCAGCTGCCTCTGCTCAGGTTGTGTATTGTATGTCTGGGTTTGTGAGTGACAGGGGCTGGGGGATTCCAGGAGGCAGGGTGAGTCAGCACTAGGCTGAATAGGTCTGCCTGAAGGAGGATGGGTGGGAGGAGTTGCACCTGGGTCTGAATAGGGCTGTGCCTGCCTTCCACAATGCTGCCTCCACCTCCTGCCGGGCGGCTGAGCACCCTGCCCCACATTCTGAAAGGAAAGAAGGAGTCAGAAAAACAAAGTGCTCCAGGACTGACCAGAACTGGTTTTGGACTAGGCAGAGGCCTCTCTGCCTTCAGAGAACAAAGGAAAACTGTGTATAAAAAGGGGACCCAGACCCCTAGGAAATTAGATCACTGCTGAACTAAGGAACCTGCCAGGAAGAAGGACCGGGAAAGCTGGAGGAGGAGTACTGCCCCTTTGCTGTGTGCTGTTGGGGTTGGCCTGCAGTGGTTGCTTCTGTCTTGGGTAGGGAAAGGACTGAACTGTGCTTTCATCATCCTGCTGTTAGAGTTTTCTCCAAGGGCTTGAAGTAGAGCTTGCCTCCTGTTGGAAGTCTCAGGGATAGAAAAGACTTCAAAGATCACTTCTGGGAAATCAAGAAACCTGTTGCCAAGGAGAAGAACCGGAGAAGCTGAAGGAGGAGTACTGCCCCTGTGCTGTTTTGCTGAGTGGGTTTGGCCTGCAGTGGTTGCTTTCTGCCAAGGACAGGAGAAAAGACTTTGCTGTGCTTTGTCATCTTGAAGAAGAGAATCTCCAAGGGCTTGAACTAGAGCTTGCCTCCTGCCTGAAGTCTCAGGGATACAAGACTTCACCAACCAGCTCCCCCCTACATTCCCTTGCTGGGAATTGAAGTGCCTGCTGTTGTGCTGGGCCTTCTGAGAGACTGCGAGTCGCTGGGAGCTGGAAGCGCGATGCAACAACGAGAAGCGTGTCGCCGCCGCAGCCGTGGTTATCGCATTGCCGAGGAAGCGAGACGCCGCTGTCATCATCGCATCGCCGAAGCGCGGCGCATCACCGGAGAAGCGAGACGCTGCCACAGAGGTCATCGTCGCATCGCCGGAGAAGCGCGTCGCAGGGCCTGTCGCGGCTCCAAAGATCATCGAGTCGCCGCACGGCCGTCGGGCGTGCACGCATCACACCAACGTTGTCGCATCGCAACCAAGACGCCATTTTGTCGCATCGTACCGGAGAAGAGTCTCGCATCGAGGTGCCATCTTGTCGCATCGCACCGGAAAGCAGTAAGAAACCGACGCATCACCTCCCCACACAGTAAGGAAGCGAGCATCAACTCCCTGCGCAGCAGTAAGGAACCGACGCATCCACTCCCCTGAGTGTAAGGAACCGACGCATCACCTTCCCTGCGACCCTTTTGTTTTCTTTGCGTTACGCATTCAAGGTACATTGAGAGTAAAGTGTCACATTTACAACTTGAGAGAACTGAACTATTTTATAACCTTTTAAAGCCTATTTTTGAGTACAGTATTGTGGATTTTTGCTATTGGGTCTTGTGATAAGTCTATATAAAGATTACTTATTTTTACATAACAACCTGTGTGGTGTCCATCTGTAGTGTTTTCACTGTATTACTGTATGTGTTCACAAATGCTTTACACACTGCCTCTGAGATAAGCCTGTCTGCTCGTGCCAAGCTACCAGGGGGTGAGCAGGGGTTATTTTGGATGTGTAACTCCCTTGCCCTGACTAGAGTGGTGGTTTCTGCCTGGCTTTGGCGCAAGCCTTAGCCAACCAGAAATCCCATTTCTAACATTGGTGGTCAGCGGTGAGGATTTGGACTTGCATTTGTGATTCATATACAGTGATTGGTGTACACTACTAGTGAGTGCAGACCAATATGCGACCACATACATTTGGATAGGATTTTTTTTCCTTGGGACCTTTATTTTTGTTGAGAACTGCCAATTTTCACAATGAGCAAAAGAGGATCCATTGCACCTGCAGATATTGAATTTGAAGAAGATAGGGTTGATACCTACACTGTGCCAGAGCTCAAAGCTGTTTGTAAAAAGTTTAAAATCTCTATGAAAGGCCTCACCAGGAAGGAGGAGCTTCAAAAGGCGCTGAGGGCCTGGTTGGAAGCACGGAATGCCAGTGGGCAGCCCGAGGAGCCTGTGGAGGAGGCAGAGAATTTAGATGAGCAGCTTGAGGGGCCATTGGGCTTACCTGGGAGGGAGTGCCTTCCAGGGAGGGCAGCAGTGTTTCTCAAATGGGCCTGTCTCCAGAGGAGCTGGAGGACAGGGAGAAAAGCAGGATGCATGAAATGGAGATGGCCAAACTGAAACAGGGAAGCCATGATAGCCTTGAGCACAAGAAATTGGAGTTGGAAAGTAAGAGGTTGGCCATGGAAGAAAGGAAGATGCTTTTAGAGCATGAGAGAATGATGAGGGAGTTGGAGTTCAAAGCCAGGGGCTTAGGGATTCCTCCCTCTGGTGGCAGCAAAATTGTATTTCCTAGTGCTGAGGGAGTAGTACACACACCCAGAGATGTGGTGCCTGACTTGGAGGGGGTTAATATACACCAGGAGGTTCAAGGGTATGAGGTAGCTCCAGTGGTGCGCAGTGTCCCTGAGGTGGATTGGGGAACTGGCACAGGGGTTCATAGTCCTAGTGGTGGGAGGGACACTCTACTGACTCTAGATGAGAGGTGCAGGGAGAGGGGTTCCCCCATGTGTGAAGTCCTGGTGTGTGAGTGTGGAGACCGCCCAGAAGAGTGTGGGTTGAGTGACAGAGACAGTCAGATACTGTCTTGCCAATCTCAGAAGAGTGGTGTGAGGTACGTGTGCGAGGCATTGGATGGTGAGGTGAAGGATAGTTTGGTTAACCCCTGTGGGGGACTGTGTGATCCAATTTTGGGAGAGCATATTGTAAGTCCCTGTTTTCCAGAGCTATGCCAACACCTGTTGGAGCGTGAGTTCTCTGACCTCAGGGAGCTCACATTGGAGGCAGACCTTTTGGTGGATTCCAGAGGGTCTGAAGAGGCATTGGGGAGTGACCCTAAAGGGAGTGGCTCAGGTATCTTCCAACCCAGCGTGGTGGAAGTGGCTCAGAGTAGCCCAGCTAGGTCCTGTTGTAGTGAGAGGGGTGTAGGGACTCACGTCCTGTCTCAGTGGAGAAGGAGTGAGTGTGGGGCTGCGTGTCCCAAGGTGCCCGAAACCCAGTCTCAGAGCCTGGATGGTTCTTTAAGGGAACACCAGGTAGGGAGCCTAGGCTGTCCTGATGGGCCGCCTGTTGAGGAGGATCTCCTAGTGTCTAGAGAACCTGGAGCATCTGTAAATGGAGCTCCAGAGTTTCTGGTATCTGGCAGTGCCGCTCCACTGGGGAGGGTGCAGAAGTCCAGAGTGAGGGGTGAGAGGGGAGAGAGTCCCCAGTGGAAGAACCAGTGGGTCAGGGACCAGCCAGAAGGGCTGAGTCCCAAGTGAATGACCATGGTGACACCACTTCTGTCCTGGGGGATCTTCACGCGCTGTCAGATGGACAGGGGTCGGGAGATCTGCGCCAGGCAGACGGTCACACAACACATGAGAGATGTGTTATCCTCTGGGGGGGCATGCGTGCTCCCCAGGAAGTCCTGGTGCGCCAGGCAGATTCTTACACAACTCTAGAGGAGAGTGTTTCCCTTGGGGGGGGTTGGTGTACTCTCCCGGAAGTCCTGGGTTGCCAGGCACAGGTCCAGCCTAAGGGTACAGACCCTGGGTTGGAGGGCCAGGTTCAGGGTGTCCCCCCTGACCTGGAAGAAGGGGCAGCTGCTAACAGTGCCCCTACCAGTTTGTCTTCTGGGGGCACCGCTCCAGGTGGGAGGGTGCAGGACCCCAGTAAGGGGGCGGGGAGAGGACAGCCTCACCCCTGGCCTCTGCCCAGTCTAAGGGTACAGACCCTATGCTGGGATCCCAGTTGCAGGATAGAACCCCTGAACTGGTGGGCGAGTTGTGCAGGACACCTGCCACAGGTGCCCTGACAATTCTGGAAGGGGGTACCGCTCCTGATGGGAGGGGGCAGTACTCTGGAAGGGGGTGCAGAGGGAGGGAGTCCTCGCCTCTGACCCCAGTTCAACTGGAGGGTTTAGACCCTAGAATGGAGGACCAGGTTCAGGGTGTCCCCCCTGACCTGGACACCCAGTTGCAGGATAGAACCCCTGAACTGGTGGGCGAATTGTGCAGGACACCTGCCACAGGTGCCCTGGCAATTCTGGAAGGTGGTACCGCTCCAGGTGGGAGGGTACAGAGCCCCAAGGAGGAGGACCGGGTGTGGGAAAGCCCACCCCAGTCTCCAGTCCAGCCTCCGGGTACAGGCCTGGGGCTGGTGGGTCAGTGTCAGGGTGTCATACCTGACCTGACAGGAGGAAGAGTGGACAAAGGGTGCCAAGCACCTGGGGCTTATGCCCCCCGCTCTCTGACGCCACAGAGGTTTGAGAGCCCTGAGAGGCATAAGGCCTGGGTCTCATCACTAACCATTGTCAATGGCCACTGTGGCTTACTGTCTATCTGTTGGGACACACCTGTGAGAAAGCTAAGGTTAGGTGCTGCACAGATGGTGTCCACAGGTGAGGATAAGGGTTCCCTAGGGGTTAGCTTAGTGGGCCCTGAGAGTATGGACAGAGGGATCCAAATAGAACTGGAGTATGCCCCTGCTGTTGCGGGCCAGGGTCCAGGTTCTATCGCCCAAAGCAGGGAAGCCCATCAGGGTAGTGATTGGTCTCCCCTGCGTTTTGGCTGGAAGGGGGTTGTGTTGGACTTGGCCCTTTTTGCAGGGTCATCCCTAAACTTTTTGCCTTCCTCCTATATTTTTTCTGACCTGTTGTTGGCTGTTTTATGACTCTGGGCACTTTACCACTGCTGATCAGTGCTAAAGTGCATATGCTCTCCCCATTGTAAATTGTGTTATGGATTAGTGACTCCATGATTGGATGATTGGTTTACTTGTCAGTCCCTAGTACAGTGCATTGAGTGTGCCCAGGGCTTGTAAATCCAATGCCGCTGGTGGGTTTGCAGCACTGGTTGTGCCACCCACAGAAGCGGCTTGTCAAATGTGCCTCAGGCCTGCCATTGCAGAGCCTGTGTGCAGCCTAGGGCTGCCATGTCGACTTGGTGAGTACACCCACTTACCAGTCCCTAAACCTTCCCTTTACTGCATGTTGGCCACCCCTAAAGTAGGCCCTAGGGCAGGGTGCATTGTAAGTATAAGGTAGGACATGCCCTGGTGTGTGTGGCATGTCCTAATAGTGAATTACAGCCATTTTCGTTTTTCACTATTGCAAGGCTACCTGTTCTCCATAGGCCAGAATGGGCAGTTTGATTATTACACCTTATAATCCTAACTGACCCAGAGAACATGGTAGAAAAACGAATTTAGTATGCCTGAACTCAGAATGATAAAATACATCTTTTAGTGAAGTTGGTTTTAACATTCTTTGTTTGAAAATACCACTTTTAGAAAGTAGGTATTTTCTTGCCTAAACCATCCAGCTGCCTCTGCTCAGGTTGTGTATTGTATGTCTGGGTTTGTGAGTGACAGGGGCTGGGGGATTCCAGGAGGCAGGGTGAGTCAGCACTAGGCTGAATAGGTCTCCCTGAAGGAGGATGGGTGGGAGGAGTTGCACCTGGGTCTGAATAGGGCTGTGCCTGCCTTCCACAATGCTGGCTCCACCTCCTGCCGGGCGGCTGAGCACCCTGCCCCACATTCTGAAAGGAAAGAAGGAGTCAGAAAAACAAAGTGCTCCAGGACTGACCAGAACTGGTTTTGGACTAGGCAGAGGCCTCTCTGCCTTCAGAGAACAAAGGAAAACTGTGTATAAAAAGGGGACCCAGACCCCTAGGAAATTAGATCACTGCTGAACTAAGGAACCTGCCAGGAAGAAGGACCGGGAAAGCTGGAGGAGGAGTACTGCCCCTTTGCTGTGTGCTGTTGGGGTTGGCCTGCAGTGGTTGCTTCTGTCTTGGGTAGGGAAAGGACTGAACTGTGCTTTCATCATCATGCAGTTAGAGTTTTCTCCAAGGGCTTGAAGTAGAGCTTGCCTCCTATTGGAAGTCTCAGGGATAGAAAAGACTTCAAAGATCACTTCTGGGAAATCAAGAAACCTGTTGCCAAGGAGAAGAACCGGAGAAGCTGAAGGAGGAGTACTGCCCCTGTGCTGTTTTGCTGAGTGGGGTTGGCCTGCAGTGGTTGCTTTCTGCCAAGGACAGGAGAAAAGACTTTGCTGTGCTTTGTCATCTTGAAGAAGAGAATCTCCAAGGGCTTGAACTAGAGCTTGCCTCCTGCCTGAAGTCTCAGGGATACAAGACTTCACCAACCAGCTCCCCCCTGCATTCCCTTGCTGGGAATTGAAGTGCCTGCTGTTGTGCTGGGCCTTCTGAGAGACTGCGTGTCGCTGGGAGCTGGAAGCGCGACGCAACAACGAGAAGCGTGTCGCAGCCGTGGTTATTGCATCGCCGAGGAAGCGAGACGCCGCTGCCGCTGTCATCATCGCATCGCCGAAGCGCGGCGCATCACCGGAGAAGCGAGACGCTGCCACAGAGGTCATCTTCGCATCGCCGGAGAAGCGCGTCGCAGGGCCTGTCGCGGCTCCAAAGATCATCGAGTCGCCGCACGGCCGTCGGGCGTGCACGCATCACACCAACGTTGTCGCATCGCAACCAAGACGCCATTTTGTCGCATCGTACCGGAGAAGAGTCTCGCATCGAGGTGCCATCTTGTCGCATCGCACCGGAAAGCAGTAAGAAACCGACGCATCACCTCCCCACACAGTAAGGAAGCGAGCATCAACTCTCCGGCGCAGCAGTAAGGAACCGACGCATCCACTCCCCTGAGTGTAAGGAACCGACGCATCACCTTCCCTGCGACCCTTTTGTTTTCTTTGCGTTACGCATTCAAGGTACATTGAGAGTAAAGTGTCGCATTTACAACTTGAGAGAACTGAACTATTTTATAACCTTTTAAAGCCTATTTTTGAGTACAGTATTGTGGATTTTTGCTATTGGGTCTTGTGATAAGTCTATATAAAGACTACTTATTTTTACATAACAACCTGTGTGGTGTCCATCTGTAGTGTTTTCACTGTATTACTGTATGTGTTCACAAATGCTTTACACACTGCCTCTGAGATAAGCCTGTCTGCTCGTGCCAAGCTACCAGGGGGTGAGCAGGGGTTATTTTGGGTGTGTAACTCCCTTGCCCTGACTAGAGTGGTGGTTTCTGCCTGGCTTTGGCGCAAGCCTTAGCCAACCAGAAATCCCATTTCTAACATTGGTGGCAGCGGTGGGATTTGGACTTGCATTTGTGATTCATATACAGTGATTGGTGTACACTACTAGTGAGTGCAGACCAATACGCGACCACATACATTTGGATAGGATTTTTTTTCCTTGGGACCTTTATTTTTGTTGAGAACTGCCAATTTTCACAATGAGCAAAAGAGGATCCATTGCACCTGCAGATATTGAATTTGAAGAAGATAGGGTTGATACCTACACTGTGCCAGAGCTCAAAGCTGTTTGTAAAAAGTTTAAAATCTCTATGAAAGGCCTCACCAGGAAGGAGGAGCTTCAAAAGGCGCTGAGGGCCTGGTTGGAAGCACGGAATGCCAGTGGGCAGCCCGAGGAGCCTGTGGAGGAGGCAGAGAATTTATATGAGCAGCTTGAGGGGCCATTGGGCTTACCTGGGAGGGGAGTGCCTTCCAGGGAGGGCAGCAGTGTTTCTCAAATGGGCCTGTCTCCAGAGGAGCTGGAGGACAGGGAGAAAAGCAGGATGCATGAAATGGAGATGGCCAAACTGAAACAGGGAAGCCATGATAGCCTTGAGCACAAGAAATTGGATTTGGAAAGTAAGAGGTTGGCCATGGAAGAAAGGAAGATGCTTTTAGAGCATGAGAGAATGATGAGGGAGTTGGAGTTCAAAGCCAGGGGCTTAGGGATTCCTCCCTCTGGTGGCAGCAAAATTGTATTACCTAGTTCTGAGGGAGTAGTACACACACCCAGAGATGTGGTGCCTGACTTGGAGGGGGTTAATATACACCAGGAGGTTCAAGGGTATGAGGTAGCTCCAGTGGTGCGCAGTGTCCCTGAGGTGGATTGGGGAACTGGCACAGGGGTTCATAGTCCTAGTGGTGGGAGGGACACTCTACTGACTCTAGATGAGAGGTGCAGGGAGAGGGGTTCCCCCATGTGTGAAGTCCTGGTGTGTGAGTGTGGAGACCGCCCAGAAGAGTGTGGGTTGAGTGACAGAGACAGTCAGATACTGTCTTGCCAATCTCAGAAGAGTGGTGTGGGGTACGTGTGCGAGGCATTGGATGGTGAGGTGAAGGATAGTTTGGTTAACCCCTGTGGGGGACTGTGTGATCCAATTTTGGGAGAGCATATTGTAAGTCCCTTTTTCCAGAGCTATGCCAACACCTGTTGGAGCGTGAGTTCTCTGACCTCAGGGAGCTCACATTGGAGGCAGACCTTTTGGTGGATTCCAGAGGGTCTGAAGAGGCATTGGGGAGTGACCCTAAAGGGAGTGGCTCAGGTATCTTCCAACCCAGCGTGGTGGAAGTGGCTCAGAGTAGCCCAGCTAGGTCCTGTTGTAGTGAGAGGGGTGTAGGGACTCACGTCCTGTCTCAGTGGAGAAGGAGTGAGTGTGGGGCTGCGTGTCCCAAGGTGCCCGAAACCCAGTCTCAGAGCCTGGATGGTTCTTTAAGGGAACACCAGGTAGGGAGCCTAGGCTGTCCTGATGGGCCGCCTGTTGAGGAGGATCTCCTAGTGTCTAGAGAACCTGGAGCATCTGTAAATGGAGCTCCAGAGTTTCTGGTATCTGGCAGTGCCGCTCCACTGGGGAGGGTGCAGAAGTCCAGAGTGAGGGGTGAGAGGGGAGAGAGTCCCCAGTGGAAGAACCAGTGGGTCAGGGACCAGCCAGAAGGGCTGAGTCCCCAGTGAATGACCATGGTGACACCACTTCTGTCCTGGGGGATCTTCACGCGCTGTCAGATGGACAGGGGTCGGGAGATCTGCGCCAGGCAGACGGTCACACAACACATGAGAGATGTGTTACCCTCTGGGGGGCATGCGTGCTCCCCAGGAAGTCCTGGTGCGCCAGGCAGATTCTTACACAACTCTAGAGGAGTGTGTTTCCCTTGGGGGGTTGGTGTACCCTCCCGGAAGTCCTGGGTTGCCAGGCACCGGTCCAGCCTAAGGGTACAGACCCTGGGTTGGAGGGCCAGGTTCAGGGTGTCCCCCCTGACCTGGAGGAAGGGGCAGCTGCTAACAGTGCCCTTACCAGTTTGTCTTCTGGGGGCACCGCTCCAGGTGGGAGGGTGCAGGACCCCAGTAAGGGGGGCGGGGAGAAGACAGCCTCACCCCTGGCCTCTGCCCAGTCTAAGGGTACAGACCCTATGCTGGGATCCCAGTTGCAGGATAGAACCCCTGAACTGGTGGGCGAGTGTGCAGGACACCTGCCACAGGTGCCCTGACAATTCTGGAAGGGGGTACCGCTCCTGATGGGAGGGGGCAGTACTCTGGAAGGGGGTGCAGAGGGAGGGAGTCCTCGCCTCTGACCCCAGTTCAACTGGAGGGTTTAGACCCTAGAATGGAGGACCAGGTTCAGGGTGTCCCCCCTGACCTGGACGCCCAGTTGCAGGATAGAACCCCTGAACTGGTGGGCGAATTGTGCAGGACACCTGCCACAGGTGCCCTGGCAATTCTGGAAGGGGGTACCGCTCCAGGTGGGAGGGTACAGAGCCCCAAGGAGGAGGACCGGGTGTGGGAAAGCCCACCCCAGACTCCAGTCCAGCCTCCGGGTACAGGCTTGGGGCTGGTGGGTCAGTGTCAGGGTGTCATACCTGACCTGACAGGAGGAAGAGTGGACAAAGGGTGCCAAGCACCTGGGGATTATGCCCCCCGCTCTCTGACGCCACAGAGGTTTGAGAGCCCTGAGAGGCATAAGGCCTGGGTCTCATCACTAACCATTGTCAATGGCCACTGTGGCTTACTGTCTGTCTGTTGGGACACACCTGTGAGAAAGCTAAGGTTAGGTGCTGCACAGATGGTGTCCACAGGTGAGGATAAGGGTTCCCTAGGGGTTAGCTTAGTGGGCCCTGAGAGTATGGACAGAGGGATCCAAATAGGTTCAGATTGGCGTAGAACTGGAGTATGCCCCTGCTGTTGCGGGCCAGGGTCCAGGTTCTATCGCCCAAAGCAGGGAAGCCCATCAGGGTAGTGATTGGTCTCCCCTGCGTTTTGGCTGGAAGGGGTTATGTTGGACTTGGCCCTTTTTGCAGGGTCATCCCTAAACTTTTTGCCTTCCTCCTATATTTTTTCTGACCTGTTGTTGGCTGTTTTATGACTTTGGGCACTTTACCACTGCTGATCAGTGCTAAAGTGCATATGCTCTCCCCATTGTAAATTGTGTTATGGATTAGTGACTCCATGATTGGATGATTGGTTTACTTGTCAGTCCCTAGTACAGTGCACTGAGTGTGCCCAGGGCTTGTAAATCCAATGCCGCTGGTGGGCTTGCAGCACTGGTTGTGCCACCCACAGAAGCGGCTTGTCAAATGTGCCTCAGGCCTGCCATTGCAGAGCCTGTGTGCAGCCTAGGGCTGCCATGTCGACTTGGTGAGTACACCCACTTACCAGTCCCTAAACCTTCCCTTTACTGCATGTTGGCCACCCCTAAAGTAGGCCCTAGGGCAGGGTGCATTGTAAGTATAAGGTAGGACATGCCCTGGTGTGTGTGGCATGTCCTAATAGTGAATTACAGCCATTTTCGTTTTTCACTATTGCAAGGCTACCTGTTCTCCATAGGCCAGAATGGGCAGTTTGATTATTACACCTTATAATCCTAACTGACCCAGAGAAAATGGTAGAAAAACGAATTTAGTATGCCTGAACTCAGAATGATAAAATACATCTTTTAGTAAAGTTGGTTTTAACATTCTTTGTTTGAAAATACCACTTTTAGAAAGTAGGTATTTTCTTGCCTAAACCATCCAGCTGCCTCTGCTCAGGTTGTGTATTGTATGTCTGGGTTTGTGAGTGACAGGGGATGGGGGATTCCAGGAGGCAGGGCTGCATAGGTCTGAATAGGTCTGCCTGAAGGAGGATGGGTGGGAGGAGTTGCACCTGGGTCTGAATAGGGCTGTGCCTGCCTTCCACAATGCTGGCTCCACCTCCTGCCGGGCGGCTGAGCACCCTGCCCCACATTCTGAAAGGAAAGAAGGAGTCAGAAAAACAAAGTGCTCCAGGACTGACCAGAACTGGTTTTGGACTAGGCAGAGGCCTCTCTGCCTTCAGAGAACAAAAGAACCGAGGAAGCGAGACGCCGCTGCCGCTGTCATCATCGCATCGCCGAAGCGCGGCTCATCACCGGAGAAGCGAGACGCTGCCACAGAGGTCATCGTCGCATCGCCGGAGAAGCGCGTCGCAGGGCCTGTCACGGCTCCAAAGATCATCGAGTCGCCGCACGGCCGTCGGGCGTGCACGCATCACACCAACGTTGTCGCATCGCAACCAAGACGCCATTTTGTCGCATCGTACCGGAGAAGAGTCTCGCATCGAGGTGCCATCTTGTCGCATCGCACCGGAAAGCAGTAAGAAACCGACGCATCACCTCCCCACACAGTAAGGAAGCGAGCATCAACTCCCCTGCGCAGCAGTAAGGAACCGACGCATCCACTCCCCTGAGTGTAAGGAACCGACGCATCACCTTCCCTGCGACCCTTTTGTTTTCTTTGCGTTACGCATTCAAGGTACATTGAGAGTAAAGTGTCGCATTTACAACTTGAGAGAACTGAACTATTTTATAACCTTTTAAAGCCTGTTTTTGAGTACAGTATTGTGGATTTTTGCTATTGGGTCTTGTGATAAGTCTATATAAAGATTACTTATTTTTACATAACAACCTGTGTGGTGTCCATCTGTAGTGTTTTCACTGTATTACTGTATGTGTTCACAAATGCTTTACACACTGCCTCTGAGATAAGCCTGTCTGCTCGTGCCAAGCTAACAGGGGGTGAGCAGGGGTTATTTTAGGAGTGTTTCCCCCTTATCCTGACTAGAAGCAAGGGTCCCTATTTGGACAAAGGTGCAAACCATTGCCAACTAGAGACCCCCAGTTCTAACAGTGGCCATATAAGGAAGCACCTGCACTAGCATGGTTGCCCCCTGTCTTATGGTCCAATAAGCAATCCCTCACCCTAAGGGTATGAGAGGGTCACCACCATGGGGAATTACTGCCTGTGGTGTGCTTTGGTAAAGTACAAGGCTGGTGAGGTGTCTGAGTAGGGAAGTGAGGCCCTAGGAAGGTTGGTCTCAGCTTCCTCAGATCACTGGTCACCATGTATGCCTGTCTTTCCATGACTGAGTTGCACTTTGCTCTAAGGGTCAACCTTTGGCTGCCTACAGCTGGGGGTTGGGTCCCTTTGGATGGACCACTGGAGGGACATGGCAGGTTTGGAACCTTCTGGTCCCAGGTTTGCCCTGGCCTAACAGAGTCCTTCTGGGGAGGTCCCTACATAAAGGTATGGGGGATCCCTCAGTGTGTGGAGGAATTTTCACCTGGCTAGGGCTACTAGACTGGGTGCCCCTAATCTGCTGATGGGGGGGTTCCTCTGGACAGGGGGCCCTGGGGGGTCCACTGACCTCTACAGCCCTGGGCTGATTGAGGCAGGGTAGAGAGGGGCAGGTTACCTGCTCCAGACTGGGTACCACCTTGGAAGGGTCCTCTGCCATCAGGGGTGTGGCCAGGCCAGGCCTGACTACCTCTGGGGCAGTTCCTTCACTAGGGGTAGGGTCAGTTCCCTGAGGAGGCTGACCCTTACCTACTGTCTGGAGGGAGGAAGACTTTTCTTCAACCCTTGTGCTCTCTTTTGGGGGAGAGTGGGCCATTCTTCCAGGTTCCATCTCTCCAAAATTTCCCTGGGCTGGGGCTGTGGCCATCACAGCCCCACTAACCTTTACAGGGACGCCCAGCATTCTCAGATCGGTTTGGCGTTCAACTTCAGCCCAGGCTGAAATTTCCAGATCATTGCCCATCAGGCAATCTACAGGCAAGGTTGGGGACACTGCCACTCTTTTGGGCCTGTGACCCCTTCTCAGCTGAGATTGACCATGGCCATGGGGTGATCTGTTCTGACACCATCAATGTTGGTTACCTGGTATTTAAACTCAGGTAAAAGCTGGTGAGGGGGGACTAGTTTCCCTGCCACCATGGTGACACTAGCCCCTGTGTCCCTAAATGCCACAGCTTTCTGACCATTAATTAGTGGCTCCAGTCTGTACCTGCCCAATGCATTGGAACCCATGGTAAAGGTGGCAAATCCTATACCACCATCAGAGTCAGAGGAGTCTGTTGAGGGGGTCCTGTCTAAACTAGGGCCCACCTCTGTTCCTCTTGCAAAAGCACCTAACTTTTTGGGTGCACTACTCCCAACTGGAGGATTACTACTGGTAGTACCAGGAGGGGTGGTAGTAGTTGTTGGAGGAACATTTTCTTTACTGCCAATCCTGGGACAACTGGTATCAGATTTCCAGTGCCCAGGCTTTTTACAGACATGGCAATAGGGTTTCTTTACAGGAGAGGAAGGAGTTTGGGACCCACCCCCAGAAGTGGACTTTTGGGGCCCTGTAGTGGATTTATCTTTAGATTTATCCCCACCTTTCTCTTGGGACTTGGTAGAATCTTTCTTCTGGTCACCACCCTGGTTCTTAGGCCTTACCCTGGTTCTGACCCATTTGTCTGCCTTCTTTCCCAATTCTTGGGGAGAGGTCAGATCAGAGTCCACCAGGTTCTGGTGTAAAAGCTGGTTTTGACAATTATTAAGGATCTGCTCCCTCATAATCAAATTGTACAATCCTATAAAGTCATGCACTTTGCTGCCATGTAACCAACCTTCCAGAGCCTTAGCAGAACAATCAACAAAGTCCACCCAGTCTTGAGTCTGTGCTTTTTGGGTATCTCTGAACTTTAAACTGTATTGTTCAGTTGTTAGGCCAAACCCATCAATCAGAGCACTCTTCAAGACTTTGTAATTGTCAGCATCCTCTTCTCTAACAGTGAGGAGCTTGTCTCTACCTTTGTCTGCAAAGGAGAGCCACAAGATTGCTGCCCACTGCTCCTGAGGGACCCTCTGTACTTTACAGGCCCTCTCCAGTGCAGTTATCCATTTGTGGATGTCATCCCCACTCTGGTAGGGAGGGTCAATCTTGCTCAGGTTTCTATGGTCATAAGACCTTTCCCTATCTCTGGGGAAATTGCTGCCACCATGGGACTCTAGTCCCATCTTTTTTCTCTCTTTGTAGAGATCTAGGGAATCCCTTCTATAGCCAATTGCTGTTTTCTGAGTTCAAGCTGGGCTTGCTCATACTGAATCAGTCTCTTTCTCCTCTCATGAGAGGATTCTCTCCTATGAGAAGAGACAGAGGTCCCTATTGAGGTGTCAGAGTGGTTAGACTCCTGAGAAGGAGATCTAGACTTTCTGGGCACACTCACAATCCTTCCTGGGGGGACAAAGGGGAGATCATTCTGATCCTCCTCCTCATCCACCGGAGGAATTGGGTTTTCCAGGTCAAGGTCATTTTCACCTTCCTGGCCAGTTTCAGAGGGGGGGTCCTGGGTGAGTTCACCCCTGGCCCCTTCCTCATCTTCTGCCACACCCTCTCTGCCTACCCCTTCAGACCCTAGGGGTCTGCTGAGATCATCAGCCAGTAACACCTCCTTCAGGTGTTGGGTGCTGGCACTTTTGCCTGCCTTCAACTTCCTAGTATTGCATAATGCTCTCAATTCCAAGAATGGGAGTTTATCATACTTGGAGGGAAGAAGCCCACTGGCTTCTGGCAAGGACTCACTGGGTCCTGGCTTTGAAGACATTACTAGTGAGGTGTGGTGTATGCACTACCTACTCTAGTGTGGCCTACTAAACTCTCTTGAGTTGTAGAAAGGGTGTGCTATCCCTTAACACACAACTCTAAGTTCAGTAGAACTTACTGTATACTAAGCTTGATTTATATGTACCTTAGGTACCCTTAGTGGTTTTCAGTTGATCAATTCAATTGAGATTATCTGGTAAAACAATAGCAAGCTGGAATCCCACACGCTGCACACCAATGTGAGAAGTTGGCCTGGTATATGCTGTCCACTAATTATAGTGGGCACCTTGCACCAGTCCAAACAACCCCTTATTGGAGATAGGTTAAAGACAACCTTTATTGAAAGCTATCCTAGTGGTAGCTATGGAGAGCAGCCTTCAGGCTAAGTCTTGAAGGAATGTAAAGCAGCTTGTTTTACCAGTCTATAATCTCTTGAGTGACCAAATGAAAGAGGACCACACCAGGTATATATTCAAAATATATGTATTTATTGCTAAACACACCCCTCTAGTCTCTTTATGAGGCTAGAGTTCGAAGTTCATAAGTTATAAGTTAGTTATCAACAGTAATAGCACAAATACACGTTTGAGCCCTAGGGGCGTACCAAACCATATACCAATAAAGTGGTATAAGAACCACGACTGAGCTAGACACAAGGCCTAGAGCCTGTAGAAGTGCTTGGACCACAAGGAACCACCCAAGGTAGTGACACAGGGGACCCACGGGGGACGCGTGCAGTGTGATAACACAGCCACGAATCGCCGTTGACTTCTATGGGGAAAGTCGCGGTTGGAATTTTAAAGAAAAGGGACACTTAAAGGAGGACTTGGGGCAAAACCTTTCAGAACAGGGTCGTTCTAGAGTCTATACCCACGGGAGCACTGGAGTACTCGTGTTACCTTACCCAGGGAAGCCGGGTGCATAGGTGCCTTTCGGGGTCGGGTTTCGTCGTCGTTTTCAATGGCGATCTGCTGCAAAGTGCTGCTGGCGACCAAGTCGAAAGTGTTCGGGTGGATCCAAAGGTGGATTGGAGATCTGAAGAACCTGAAAGCAGAGGGGACAGAGTCTGGGTCACTAGCCAGTGACCAGGAAGGCGATGAGCGGATGCCCACCGATGTCGGGTGCTTCAGGTAGGTTGACATTCATCTTGACTCTTCAGCCACGAGGTCCAGGAGGTGTCGACGACAACCAGGAGCTGGATTCAAGCTGTCCCATGACGTTTGTCAATTGCTGAGGTGTCGGCGACCGGATTGGACCCAACAAGCCTTAGCAACGGCAAGTCTTGTGGAAATAGAAGAAGGACAGTGGTACAGACCAGCAAGGTCTGAGGGACTCACCCAGCGAGGGTAAGTCAGGGCACACCTGGAGCAACCAGCGAAGCCCAAGCAGGATAAGATTGGCCTTTGGGAGGGCCTACTAGCCAATGGACTAGCGACCGCAAAGGAGCCTCAAGTGGACGCACTTGGAGCTGGCTCACGGGACACTCGTGGAGTGGAGGCCAGTGATCTTTGTTACCGTCAGTGCTGGAGGCGGGGGCTACTCGGAGCCCAAAGCACAACTTCGTGGGAACCCAGGAAGAGGATGCACTTGGAAATGTGCTCGGTGTCCATGGGTCACGGTTCCACGTTACCCACGACAGCTATGGGCCTCAGCTTTGCTGGGAACTCAGGGCAGCCTCGGCGAAGTCTGGAAATCTACCTCTGGTGATGCAAAGACTTCAGCGTCCGGCGGGAGCTTTGGCGATGCAGACCGGACAATTGCTTCTTTGGTGCCTGCCAAGCAGGGGAGTCACTCCTTGACCCCAAGGGAGATTCTTCAGTCCTCAAATCTTGAAGTAGAGCGTCGAAGGTCCAGGATTCTGTGTCAGAGTTTCGTCCAGGTAAATCTAAAGTCCTAAGGACTGGGGTCCCATACTTATACTAAGATAGGGGGTTGGACATACTCTGGGGACCCACCTATGGGAGGGTCAGGGCAGAGGGGGGGTTACACCCCTTTCCCTTTGTCCAGTTTCACGCCAGAGCAGGGGCGGGAAGCCCCTGAGCCGGTTTGAACTGGGGTATACACAGGGACACCAAATGTGCCCCTAGTGCAGGACTTCAAAGCACCAGAGAGTGCTCCCGCCCAGCCCCAATACACACTATCCTGTCTGGGGAGGTGGTTACACCTCCCTGAGACAGGAAACCTATTGTCCAGGCCTCCCCTGCCGGAGTTTCGGTCAGCAGCAGGAGGCCAGACTCGTGTCTGTGGCAGCGGCATCCATTTTGTGATGCCAGGGCTTGGAAAGAAGTTACCGGGCAGGCCGGTGTGTACATGTCTCTCCCTCTAGAAGGGTGGAATGCTACCCCCACCGCCAGAACTGGCGGGGGGGTAGTATTCCAAGATGTTTGACACCAAACACGACATGTTTCCGTGCAGCCATCCCAAAGTTAGCATTTAACGGGGGGTTAAAATGCGCTTAAGAGTATATGGTCAGGCTGCACTACAAACAGCATCAGAGAAGGGTCTCCGAATGCCGCAGAGGGGCCCTGCTCCTGCAGGGGCACCCTCTCACATAGGAACCACGCACTCTGCCTTCAGGATTGATAAGGCCTGCCATAGGAGTGACTTATAGGTATATATGTGTGTATGTATGTAATGATATAGGTAACCTATATCACGGTAAGGGGTGCATGCACCACCTTACCCAGGCTGCAGTAGCAGACCTGTGGTGTCCTTTTGGCTGGCCTTCCAGGGGTGGCACAATACATGCTGCAGCCCCTGGTAGGCGTCTGAGGTACCTATGCCCTGGGTACATAGTATACCATATACTAGGGACTTACAAGGGCACTCCAGATTCCAATCAGAGATGTGCCTAAGGCACATGGAAACCATTTTATAGAGGAAGCAGATAGACTGGGGCCCTGAATAGCAGGCTCCCAGTCCAACTAAGTCATAAACCAGCAAAACACCAGGAAAAAAATGGGGGCAACCATATAGTCAGATTCCACCTTCCTACAGAGAGGTACAGAAAGAAGCAATAGAAGTGCAGAATGAAGCAACAGGGGTGCAGAAAGCGGCAAGAGGGGTGGAGAAAGAGGCAACAGAAGTGCAGAAAGAAGTAACAGAGGTGCAGAAGGAGGCAAGAAAACTTCAAAAAGAGGCAAGGGAGTTGCAGAAAGAGGCAAGAGAGGTGCATAAAGAGGGAAAAGGGTGCAGAAATAGGCAAGAGGGGTGCAGAAAGAAGCAAGAGGGGTGCAGAAAGAAGCAAGAGAGGTGCAGAAAAAAGGAAGAGCAGTGCAGAAAGAACCAACAATGGTGCAGAAAGAGGCAGGAGGGGTGAAGAAACACTCAAGAGAAGTGCAGAAAGAAGTAACAGAGGTGCAGAAGGAGGCAAGAGAACTTCAAAAAGAGGCAAGGGAGTTGTAGAAAGAGGCAGGAGAGGTGCATAAAGAGGGAAGAAGGGTGTAGAAAGAGGCAAGAGGGGTGCAGAAAGAAGCAAGAGAGCTGCAGAAAGAAGGAAGAGTAGCGCAGAAAGAACCAACAATGGTGCAGAAAGAGGCAGGAGGGGTGAAGAAAGAGGCAAGAGAAGTGCAGAAAGAAGCAAAAGAGCCACAGAAAGAGGCAAGAGGGTTGCAGAAAAAGGCAAGAGATGTGCAGAAAGAGGCAAGAGAGGTGCACAAAGAGGGAAGAAGGGTGCAGAAAGAGGCAAGAGGGGCATAGAAAGAGGCAAGACAAGTGCAGAAAGAAGCAACAGAGGTGCAGAAGGAGGCAAGAGAACATAAAAAAGGCAAGAGAATTGCAGAAACAGGCAAAGAGGTACAGAAAGAGGCAACAGGGGGGCAGAGTAAGGGAAGAGAGTTACAGAAAGAGGGAAGAGGGGTGCGGGAAGATGGGTGCAGAAAGAGGCAAGAGAGGTGCAGAAAGAGGGTAGAAGGGTGCAGAAAGAGGCAAGAGGCATGCAGAAAGAAGCAAGAGAGGTGCACAAAGAAGCAAGAGAAGTTCAGAATGAAGCAACAGGGGTACAGAAAGAGGCAAGAGTGGTGCAGAAAGAAGCAACAGATGTGCAGAAGGAGGCAAGAGCACTGCAGAAAGAGGCAAGAGAGTTGCAGAAAAAGGGAAAAGAGGTGCAGAAAGAGGGAACAGGTGTGCAGAAAGAGTAAAAGGGGTACAGAAAGAGGCAAGGGAAGTGTAGAAAGAAGCAAAAGAGATGGAGAAAGAGGCAAGAGAACTGCAGAAAGAAGCAAGAGAGGTGCAGAAAGAGGCAAGAGAGGTGCAGGAAAAGGGAAGAAGGGTGCCGAAAGAGGCAAGAGGGGTGCAGAAAGAGGCAGGAGAGGTGCAGAAAGAGACAAGAGATGTGCAGAAAGAGGCAAATGGGGAGCAGAAACAGGCAAGAGAGGTGTAGAAAGAAGCAACAGAAAAAGGCAAGAGAAGTAGAGAAAGAGGCAAGTGAAGTACAGAAAGAGGCAAGAGAGGTGTAGAAACAGGCTCCATAGTTGCATAAAGAGGGAAGAGGCATGCAAAAAGAGGATAGAGGGGTGCAGAAAGAAGCAAGAGAGGTACAGAAAGAAGCAAGAGAAGTGCAGAAAGATGTAAGAGAGGTGCAGAAAGAGGCAAGAGGGGTGCAGAAAGAAGCAACAGAGGTACAGAAAGAAGCAAGAGAAGTGCAGAATGAAGCAACTGGGGTGCAGAAAGGAGCAAGAGGGGTACAGAAAGAGGCAAGAGAAGTGCAGAAAGAGGCAAGAGAGGTGCAGAAAGACGTAAGAGAGGTGCAGAAAGAGGCAAGAGGGGTGCAGAAAGAAGCAAGAGAGGTACAGAAAGAAGCAAGAGAAGTGCAGAATAAAGCAACAGGGGTGCAGAAAACGGCAAGAGGGGTGCAGAAAGAGGCAAGAGAGGTGCAGAAAGAGGCAAGAGAAGTGCAGAGAGAAGCAACAGAGGTGCAGAAGGAGGCAAGAGAACTGCAGAAAGAGGCAAGAGAGTTGCAGAAACAGGCAAGAGAGGTACAGAAAGAATGAGGAAGGGTGCAGAAAGAGGCAAGAGGGGTGCAGAAAGAAACAGGAGAGGTGCAGAAAGAATAAAGAGCAGTGCAGAAAGAACCAACAATGGTGCAGAAAGATGCAGGAGGGGTGCAGAAAGAGGCAAGAGAAATGCAGAAAGAAGCAAAAGAGGAACAGAAAGAGGCAAGAGGGGTGCAGAAAAAGGGAAGATAGATGCAGAAAGAGGCAAGAGAGATGCACAAAGAGGGAAGAAGGGTGCAGAAAGAGGAAAGAGGGGGTAGAAAGAGGCAAGAGAAGTGCAGAAAGAAGCAACAGAGGTATAGAAACAGGCAAAAGTGGCACAGAAAGAGGGAACAGGGGACAGACAGAGGCAAGAGAGGTACAGAAAGAGGGAAGAGGGGTGCAGAAAGAGGGAAGAGAGGTGCAGAAATAGGCAAAGGGGTGTAGAAATTTGCAGGAGACGTGCAGAAAGAGGCAAGAGAGGTGCAGGAAAAGGGAAAAAGGGTACAGAAAGAGGCAAGAGGGGTGCAGAAAAAGCAAGGGAAGTGCAGAAAGAGGCAAGTGAGGTGCAGAGAGGCAAGAGAGGTGTAGAAAGAGGCAAGAGAGGTACAGAAATAGGAAACAGAGGTGCAGAAAGCGGGAAGAGGGGTGCAGAAAGATGCAAGGGGGTGCAGAAAGAGGCAAGAGAGCTGCAGAAAGAAGGAAGAGCAGCGCAGAAAGAACCAACAATGGTGCAGAAAGAGGCAGGAGGGGTGAAGAAAGAGGCAAGAGAAGTGCAGAAAGAAGCAAAAGAGCCACAGAAAGAGGCAAGAGGGTTGCAGAAAAAGGCAAGAGATGTGCAGAAAGAGGCAAGAGAGGTGCACAAAGAGGGAAGAAGGGTGCAGAAAGAGGCAAAAGGGGCATAGAAAGAGGCAAGACAAGTGCAGAAAGAAGCAACAGAGGTACAGAAGGAGGCAAGAGAACATAAAAAGGCAAGAGAATTGCAGAAACAGGCAAAGAGGTACAGAAAGAGGCAACAGGGGGCAGAGTAAGGGAAGAGAGTTACAGAAAGAGGGAAGAGGGGTGCGGGAAGATGGGTGCAGAAAGAGGCAAGAGAGGTGCAGAAAGAGGGTAGAAGGGTGCAGAAAGAGGCAAGAGGCATGCAGAAAGAAGCAAGAGAGGTGCACAAAGAAGCAAGAGAAGTTCAGAATGAAGCAACAGGGGTACAGAAAGAGGCAAGAGTGGTGCAGAAAGAAGCAACAGATGTGCAGAAGGAGGCAAGAGAACTGCAGAAAGAGGCAAGAGAGTTGCAGAAAAAGGGAAAAGAGGTGCAGAAAGAGGGAACAGGTGTGCAGAAAGAGTAAAGGGGTACAGAAAGAGGCAAGGGAAGTGTAGAAAGAAGCAAAAGAGATGGAGAAAGAGGCAAGAGAACTGCAGAAAGAAGCAAGAGAGGTGCAGAAAGAGGCAAGAGAGGTGCAGGAAAAGTAAAGAAGGGGGCCGAAAGAGGCAAGAGGGGTGCAGAAAGAGGCAAGGGAGGTGCAGAAAGAGACAAGAGATGTGCAGAAAGAGGCAAGTAGGGAGCAGAAACAGGCAAGAGAGGTGTAGAAAGAAGCAACAGCAAAAGGCAAGAGAAGTAGAGAAAGAGGCAAGTGAAGTACAGAAAGAGGCAAGAGAGGTGTAGAAACAGGCTCCATAGTTGCATAAAGAGGGAAGAGGCATGCAAAAAGAGGAAAGAGGGGTGCAGAAAGAAGCAAGAGAGGTACAGAAAGAAGCAAGAGAAGTGCAGAAAGATGTAAGAGAGGTGCAGAAAGAGGCAAGAGGGGTGCAGAAAGAAGCAACAGAGGTACAGAAAGAAGCAAGAGAAGTGCAGAATGAAGCAACTGGGGTGCAGAAAGCAGCAAGAGGGGTACAGAAAGAGGCAAGAGAAGTGCAGAAAGAGGCAAGAGAGGTGCAGAAAGACGTAAGAGAGGTGCAGAAAGAGGCAAGAGGGGTGCAGAAAGAAGCAAGAGAGGTACAGAAAGAAGCAAGAGAAGTGCAGAATAAAGCAACAGGGGTGCAGAAAGCGGCAAGAGGGGTGCAGAAAGAGGCAAGAGAGGTGCAGAAAGAGGCAAGAGAAGTGCAGAGAGAAGCAACAGAGGTGCAGAAGGAGGCAAGAGAACTGCAGAAAGAGGCAAGAGAGTTGCAGAAACAGGCAAGAGAGGTACAGAAAGAATGAAGAAGGGTGCAGAAAGAGGCAAGAGGGGTGCAGAAAGAAACAGGAGAGGTGCAGAAAGAATAAAGAGCAGTGCAGAAAGAACCAACAATGGTGCAGAAAGAGGCAGGAGGGGTGCAGAAAGAGGCAAGAGAAATGCAGAAAGAAGCAAAAGAGGAACAGATAGAGGCAAGAGGGGTGCAGAAAAAGGGAAGATAGATGCAGAAAGAGGCAAGAGAGATGCACAAAGAGGGAAGAAGGGTGCAGAAAGAGGAAAGAGAGGGGTAGAAAGAGGCAAGAGAAGTGCAGAAAGAAGCAACAGAGGTATAGAAACAGGCAAAAGTGGCACAGAAAGAGGGAACAGGGGACAGACAGAGGCAAGAGAGGTACAGAAAGAGGGAAGAGGGGTGCAGAAAGAGGGAAGAGAGGTGCAGAAATAGGCAAAGAGGTGTAGAAATTTGCAGGAGACGTGCAGAAAGAGGCAAGAGAGGTGCAGGAAAAGGGAAAAAGGGTACAGAAAGAGGCAAGAGGGGTGCAGAAAAAGCAAGGGAAGTGCAGAAAGAGGCAAGTGAGGTGCAGAGAGGCAAGAGAGGTGTAGAAAGAGGCAAGAGAGGTACAGAAATAGGAAACAGAGGTGCAGAAAGCGGGAAGAGGGTGCAGAAAGATGCAAGAGGGGTGCAGAAAGAGGCAAGAGAGCTGCAGAAAGAAGGAAGAGCAGCGCAGAAAGAACCAACAATGGTGCAGAAAGAGGCAGGAGGGGTGAAGAAAGAGGCAAGAGAAGTGCAGAAAGAAGCAAAAGAGCCACAGAAAGAGGCAAGAGGGTTGCAGAAAAAGGCAAGAGATGTGCAGAAAGAGGCAAGAGAGGTGCACAAAGAGGGAAGAAGGGTGCAGAAAGAGGCAAAAGGGGCATAGAAAGAGGCAAGACAAGTGCAGAAAGAAGCAACAGAGGTACAGAAGGAGGCAAGAGAACATAAAAAAGGCAAGAGAATTGCAGAAACAGGCAAAGAGGTACAGAAAGAGGCAACAGGGGGGCAGAGTAAGGGAAGAGAGTTACAGAAAGAGGGAAGAGGGGTGAGGGAAGATGGGTGCAGAAAGAGGCAAGAGAGGTGCAGAAAGAGGGTAGAAGGGTGCATAAAGAGGCAAGAGGCATGCAGAAAGAAGCAAGAGAGGTGCACAAAGAAGCAAGAGAAGTTCAGAATGAAGCAACAGGGGTACAGAAAGAGGCAAGAGTGGTGCAGAAAGAAGCAACAGATGTGCAGAAGGAGGCAAGAGAACTGCAGAAAGAGGCAAGAGAGTTGCAGAAAAAGGGAAAAGAGGTGCAGAAAGAGGGAACAGGTGTGCAGAAAGAGTAAAAGGGGTACAGAAAGAGGCAAGGGAAGTGTAGAAAGAAGCAAAAGAGATGGAGAAAGAGGCAAGAGAACTGCAGAAAGAAGCAAGAGAGGTGCAGAAAGAGGCAAGAGAGGTGCAGGAAACGTAAAGAAGGGGGCCGAAAGAGGCAAGAGGGGTGCAGAAAGAGGCAAGGGAGGTGCAGAAAGAGACAAGAGATGTGCAGAAAGAGGCAAGTAGGGAGCAGAAACAGGCAAGAGAGGTGTATAAAGAAGCAACAGAAAAAGGCAAGAGAAGTAGAGAAAGAGGCAAGTGAAGTACAGAAAGAGGCAAGAGAGGTGTAGAAACAGGCTCCATAGTTGCATAAAGAGGGAAGAGGCATGCAAAAAGAGGAAAGAGGGGTGCAGAAAGAAGCAAGAGAGGTACAGAAAGAAGCAAGAGAAGTGCAGAAAGATGTAAGAGAGGTGCAGAAAGAGGCAAGAGGGGTGCAGAAAGAAGCAACAGAGGTACAGAAAGAAGCAAGAGAAGTGCAGAATGAAGCAACTGGGGTGCAGAAAGACGTAAGAGAGGTGCAGAAAGAGGCAAGAGGGGTGCAGAAAGAAGCAAGAGAGGTACAGAAAGAAGCAAGAGAAGTGCAGAATAAAGCAACAGGGGTGCAGAAAGCGGCAAGAGAGGTGCAGAAAGAGGCAAGAGAGGTGCAGAAAGAGGCAAGAGAAGTGCAGAGAGAAGCAACAGAGGTGCAGAAGGAGGCAAGAGAACTGCAGAAAGAGGCAAGAGAGTTGCAGAAACAGGCAAGAGAGGTACAGAAAGAATGAGGAAGGGTGCAGAAAGAGGCAAGAGGGGTGCAGAAAGAAACAGGAGAGGTGCAGAAAGAATAAAGAGCAGTGCAGAAAGAACCAACAATGGTGCAGAAAGAGGCAGGAGGGGTGCAGAAAGAGGCAAGAGAAATGCAGAAAGAAGCAAAAGAGGAACAGAAAGAGGCAAGAGGGGTGCAGAAAAAGGGAAGATAGATGCAGAAAGAGGCAAGAGAGATGCACAAAGAGGGAAGAAGGGTGCAGAAAGAGGAAAGAGGGGGTAGAAAGAGGCAAGAGAAGTGCAGAAAGAAGCAACAGAGGTATAGAAACAGGCAAAAGTGGCACAGAAAGAGGGAACAGGGGACAGACAGAGGCAAGAGAGGTACAGAAAGAGGGAAGAGGGGTGCAGAAAGAGGGAAGAGAGGTGCAGAAATAGGCAAAAGGGGTGTAGAAATTTGCAGGAGACGTGCAGAAAGAGGCAAGAGAGGTGCAGGAAAAGGGAAAAAGGGTACAGAAAGAGGCAAGAGGGGTGCAGAAAAAAGCAAGGGAAGTGCAGAAAGAGGCAAGTGAGGTGCAGAGAGGCAAGAGAGGTGTAGAAAGAGGCAAGAGAGGTACAGAAATAGGAAACAGAGGTGCAGAAAGCGGGAAGAGGGGTGCAGAAAGATGCAAGGGGGGTGCAGAAAGAGGCAAGAGAAGTGCAAAAAGAAGCCAAAGAGGTGCATAAAGAGGCAAAAGATGTACAGGAGCAGGGAAGAAGGGTGCAGAAAGAGGCAAGAGGGGTGCAAAACAAAGCAAGAGAAGTGCATAAAGAAGCAAGTGGGGTGCAGAAAGAGGCAGGAGAGGTAAGAGTCAAGAGAGGTGCAGAAAGATGTAAGAGAGGTGCAGAAAGAGGCAAGAGGGGTGTAGAAAGAAGCAACAGAGGTACAGAAAGAAGCAAGAGAAGTGCAGAATGAAGCAACTGGGGTGCAGAAAGCAGCAAGAGGGGTACAGAAAGAGGCAAGAGAAGTGCAGAAAGAGGCAAGAGAGGTGCAGAAAGAGGTAAGAGAGGTGAAGAATGAAGCAAGAGGGGTGCAGAAAGAAGCAAGAGAGGTACAGAAAAAAGCAAGAGAAGTGCAGAAAAAACCAACAGGGGTGCAGAAAGACGGCAAGAGGGGTGCAGAAAGAGGCAAGAGAGGTGCAGAAAGAGGCAAGAGAAGTGCAGAGAGAAGCAACAGAGGTGCAGAAGGAGGCAAGAGAACTGCAGAAAGAGGCAAGAGAGTTGCAGAAACAGGCAAGAGAGGTACAGAAAGAATGAGGAAGAGGTGCAGAAAGAGGCAAGAGGGGTGCAGAAAGAAGCAAGAGAGGTGCAGAAAGAAGAAAGAGCAGTGCAGAAAGAACCAACAATGGTGCAGAAAGAGGCAGGAGGGGTGCAGAAAGAGGCAAGAGAAATGCAGAAAGAAGCAAAAGAGGAACAGAAAGAGGCAAGAGGGGTGCAGAAAAAGGGAAGATAGATGCAGGAAAGAGGCAAGAGAGGTGCACAAAGAGGGAAGAAGGGTGCAGAAAGAGGAAGAGGGGTAGAAAGAGGCAAGAGAAGTGCAGAAAGAAGCAACAGAGGTATAGAAACAGGCAAAAGAGGCACAGAAAGAGGGAACAGAGGGGACAGACAGAGGCAAGAGAGGTACAGAAAGAGGGAAGAGTGGTGCAGAAAGAGGGAAGAGAGGTGCAGAAAGAGGCAAAGGGGTGCAGAAAGTTGCAGGAGACGTGCAGAAAGAGGCAAGAGAGGTGCAGGAAAAGGGAAGAGAGGTGCAGAAAGAGGCAAGAGGGGTGCAGAAAGAAGCAAGAGAAGTGCAGAAAGAGGCAAGTGAGGTGCAGAAGAGGCAAGAGAGGTGTAGAAAGAGGCAAGAGAGGTGCAGAAATAGGAAACAGAGGTGCAGAAAGAGGGAAGAGGGGTGCAGAAAGATGCAAGAGGGTGCAGAAAGAGGCAAGAGAAGTGCAAAAAGAAGCCAAAGAGGTGCATAAAGAGGCAAAAGATGTACAGGAGTAGGGAAGAAGGGTGCAGAAAGAGGCAAGAGGGGTGCAAAACAAAGCAAGAGAAGTGCATAAAGAAGCAAGTGGGGTGCAGAAAGAGGCAGGAGAGGTAAGAGTCAAGAGAGGTGCAGAAAGAGGCGAGAGGGGTGCAGAAAGAAGCAAGAGAGGTACAGAAAGAAGCAATAGAAGTGTAGAATGAAGCAACAGGGGTGCAGAAAGCGGCAAGAGGGGTGGAGAAAGAGGCAAGAGAAGTGCATAAAGAAGTAACAGAGGTGCAGAAGGAGGCAAGAAAACATCAAAAAGAGGCATGGGAGTTGCAGAAAGAGTGAAGAGAGGTGCATAAAGAGGGAAGAAGGGTGCAGAAATAGGCAAGAGGGGTGCAGAAAGAAGCAAGAGAAGTGCAGAAAGAAGCAAAAGAGCTACAGAAAGAGTCAAGAGGGTTGCAGAAATAGGCAAGAGATGTGCAGAAAGAGGCAAGAGAGGTGCACAAAGAGGGAAGAAGGGTGCAGAAAGAGGCAAGAGGGGCATAGAAAGAGGCAAGAGAAGTGCAGAAAGAAGCAACAGAGGTACAGAAGGAAGCTAGAGAACTGCAGAAAAGGCAAGAGAGTTGCAGAAACAGGCAAAAGAGGTGCAGAAAGAGGCAACAGAGGGGCAGAAGTAAGGCAAGAGAGTTGCAGAAAGAAGGAAGAGAGGTGCGGGAAGAGGGGTGCAGAAAGAGGCAAGAGAGGTACATAAAGAAAGGAGAAGGGTGTAGAAAGAGGCAAGAGGGATGCAGAAAGAAGCAAGAGAGGTACACAAAGAAGCAAGAGAAGTTCAGAATGAAGCAACAGGGGTGCACAAAGAGGCAAGAGTGGTGCAGAAAGAAGCAACAGAAATGAAGAAGGAGGCAAGAGAACTGCAGAAAGAGGCAAGAGAGTTGCAGAAAAAGGCAAAAGAGATGCAGAAAGAGGGAACAGGGGTGCAGAAAGAGGTAAGAGAGGTGCAGAAAGAGGCAAGGGAGGTGCAGAAAGAAGCAAGAGACGTGGAGAAAGAGGCAAGAGAGCTGCAGAAAGAAGCAAGAGAGGTATATAAAGAGGCAAGAGAGGTGCAGGAAAAGGGAAGAAGGGTGCAGAAAGAGGCAAGAGGGGTGCAGAAACAGGCAGGAGAGGTGCAGAAAGAGACAAGAGATGTGCAGAAAGAGGCAAGATGAGGAGCAGAAACAGGCAAGAGAGGTGTAGAAAGAAGCAACAGAAAAAGGCAAGAGAAGTAGAGAAAGAGGCAAGTGAAGTACAGAAAGATGCAAGAGAGGTGCAGAAATATGCTACATAGTTGCATAAAGAGGAAGAGGCATGCAGAAAGAGGCAAGAGGGGTGCAGAAAGAAGCAAGAGAGGTACAGAAAGAAGCAAGAGAGGTGCAGAAAGACGCAAGAGAGGTGCAGAAAGAGGCAAGAGGGGTGCAGATAGAAGCAAGAGAGGTACAGAAAGAAGCAAGAGAAGTCCAGAATGAAGCAACAGCGGTGCAGAAAGCAGCAAAAGGGGTGCAGAAAGATGCAAGAGAAGTGCAGAAAGAGGCAAAAGAGGTGCAGAAAGACATAAGAGAGGTGCAGAAAGAGGCAAGTGGGGTACAGAAAGAAGCAAGAGGGGTACAGAAAGAAGCAAGAGAAGTGCAGAATGAAGCAACAGGGGTGCAGAAAGTGGCAAGAGGGGTGCAGAAAGAGGCAAGAGAAGTGCAGAAAGAAGTAACAGAGTTGCAGAAGTAGGCAAGACAACTTCAAAAAGAGGCAAGGGAATTGCAGAAAGAGGCAAGAGAGGTGCATAAAGAGGGAAGAAGGGTGCTGAAAAAGGCAAGAAGGGTGCAGAAAGAAGCAAGAGGGGTGCAGAAAGAAGCAAGAGAGGTGCAGAAAGAAGGAAGAGCAGTGTAGAAAGAACCAACAATGGTGCAGAAAGAGGCAGGAGGGGTGAAGAAAGAGGCAAGAGAAGTGCAGAAAGAAGTAACAGAGGTGCAGAAGGAGGCAAGAGAACTTCAAAAAGAGGCAAGGGAATTGCAGAAAGAGGCAGGAGAGGTGCATAGAGAGGGAAGAAGGGTGCAGAAATAGGCAAGAGGAGTGCAGAAAGAAGCAAGAGAGGTGCAGAAAGAAGGAAGAGCAGTGCAGAAAGAACCAACAATAGTGCAGAAAGAGGCTGGAGGGGTGAAGAAAGAGGCAAGAGAAGTGCAGAAAGAAGCAAAAGAGCTACAGAAAGAGGCAAGAGGGTTGCAGAAAAAGGCAAGAGATGTGCAGAAAGAGGCAAGAGAGGTGCACAAAGAGGGAAGAAGGGTGCAGACAGAGGCAAGAGGGGCATAGAAAGAGGCAAGAGAAGTGCAGAAAGAAGCAACAGAGGTACAGAAGGAGGCAACAGAGGGGCAGAGTAAGGCAAGAGAGTTACAGAAAGAGGGAAGAGGAGTGCGGGAAGAAGGGTGCAGAAAGAGGCAAGAGAGGTGCACAAAGAGGGTAGAAGGGTGCAGAAAGAGGCAAGAGGCATGCAGAAAGAAGCAAGAGAGGTGCACAAAGAAGCAGGAGAAGTTCAGAATGAAGCAACAGGGTTGCAGAAAGAGGAAAGAATGGTGCAGAAAGAAGCTACAGATGTGCAAAAGGAGGCAAGAGAACTGCAGAAAGAGGCAAGAGAGTTGCAGAAAAAGGGAAAAGAGGTGCAGACAGAGGGAACAGGGGTGCAGAAAGAGTAAAAGGGGTACAGAAAGAGGCAAGGGAAGTGCAGAAATAAGCAAAAGAGGTGGAGAAAGAGGCAAGAGAACTGCAGAAAGAAGCAAGAGAGGTGCAGAAAGAGGCAAGAGAGGTGCAGGAAAAGGGAAGAAGGGTGCCGAAAGAGGCAAGAGGGGTGCAGAAAGAGGCAGGAGAGGTGCAGAAAGATACAAGAGATGTGCAGAAAGAGGCAAATGGGGAGCAGAAACAGGCAAGAGAGGTGTAGAAAGAAGCAACAGAAAAAGGCAAGAGAAGTAGAGAAAGAGGCACGTGAAGTAGAGAAAGAGGCAATAGAGGTGGAGAAACAGGCTCCATAGTTGCATAAAGAGGGAAGAGGCATGCAAAAAGAGGAAAAAGGGGTGCAGAAAGAAGCAAGAGAGGTACAGAAAGAAGCAAGAGAAGTGCAGAAAGACGTAAGAGAGGTGCAGAAAGAGGCAAGAGGGGTGCAGAAAGAAGCAAGAGAGGTACAGAAAAAGTAAGAGAAGTGCAGAATGAAGCAACAGGGGTGCAGAAAGCAGCAAGAGGGGTGCAGAAAGAGGCAAGAGAAGTGCAGAAAGAGGTAAGAGAGGTGCAGAAAGACGTAAGAGAGGTGCAGAAAGAGGCAAGAGGGGTGCAGAATGAAGCAAGAGAGGTTCAGAAAGAAGCAAGAGAAGTGCAGAATGAAGAAACAGGGGTGCAGAAAGCGGGAAGAGGGGTGCAGAAAGAGGCAAGAAAAGTGCAGAAAGAAGCAACAGAGGTGCAGAAGGAGGCAAGAGAACTGCAGAAAGAGGCAAGAGAGTTGCAGAAACAGGCAAGAGAGGTACAGAAAGAGTGAGGAGGGTGCAGAAAGAGGCAAGAGGGGTGCAGAAAGAAACAGGAGAGGTGCAGAAAGAAGAAAGAGCAGTGCAGAAAGAACCAACAATGGTGCAGAAAGAGGCAGGAAGGGTGCAGAAAGAGGCAAGAGAAATGCAGAAAGAAGCAAAGAGGAACAGAAAGAGGCAAGAGAAGCACAGAAAGAGGCAAGAGAGGTGCAGAAAGAAGCAAGAGAGGTGCAGAAAGATGCAAGGGGTGCAGAAAGAGGCAAGAGAAGTGCAAAAAGAAGCCAAAGAGGTGCAGAAAGAGGCAAGAGATGTACAGGAACAGGGAAGAATGGTGCAGAAAGAGGCAAGAGAAATGCAGAAAGAAGCAAAAGAGGAACAGAAAGAGGCAAGAGAAACACAGAAAGAGGCAAGAAAGGTGCAGAAAGAAGCAAGAGAGGTGCAGAAAGATGCAAGGGGGGGTGCAGAAAGAAGCAAGAGAAGTGCAAAAAGAAGCCAAAGAGGTGGAGAAAGAGGCAAGAGATGTACAGGAACAGGGAAGTAGGGTGCAGAAAGAGGCAGGAGAGGTAAGAATCAAGAGAGGTGCAGAAAGAGGCAAGAGGGGTGCAGAAAGAAGCAAGAGAGGTACAGAAAGAAGCAATAGAAGTGCAGAATGAAGCAACAGGGGTGCAGAAAGAGGCAAGAGGGGTGGAGAAAGAGGCAAAAGAAGTGCAGAAAGAGGTAACAGAGATGCAGAAGGAGGCAAGAAAACTTCAAAAAGAGGCAAGGGAGTTGCAGAAAGAGGTAAGAGAGGTGCATAAAGAGGGAAGAAGGGTGCAGAAATAGGCAAGAGGGGTGCAGAAAGAAGCAAGAGGGGTGCAGAAAGAAGCAAGAGAGGTGCGGAAAGAAGGAAGAGCAGTGCAGAAAGAACCAACAATGGTGCAGAAAGAGGCAAGAGGGGTGAAGAAACAGGCAAGACAAGTGCAGAAAGAAGTAACAGAGGTGCAGAAGGAGGCAAGAGAACTTCAAAAAGATGCAAGGGAGTTGCAGAAAGAGGCAGGAGAGGTGCATAAAGGGGGAAGAAGGGTGTAGAAAGAGGCAAGAGGGGTGCAGAAAGAAGCAAGAGAGGTGCAGAAAGAAGGAAGAGCAGCGCAGAAAGAACCAAAAATGGTGCAGAAAGAGGCAGGAGGGGTGAAGAAAGAGGCAAGAGAAGTGCAGAAAGAAGCAAAAGAGCTACAGAAAGAGGCAAGAGGGTTGCAGAAAAAGGCAAGAGATGTGTAGAAAGAGGCAAGAGAGGTGCACAAAGAGGGAAGAAGGGTGCAGAAAGAGGCAAGAGGGGCATAGAAAGAGGCAAGACAAGTGGAGAAAGAAGCAACAGAGGTACAGAAGGAGGCAAGAGAACTTAAAAAAGGCAAGAGAATTGCAGAAACAGGCAAAGAGGTACAGAAAGAGGCAACAGGGGGCAGAGTAAGGGAAGAGAGTTACAGAAAGAGGGAAGAGGGGTGCGGTAAGATGGGTGCAGAAAGAGGCAAGAGAGGTGCACAAAGAGGGTAGAAGGGTGCAGAAAGAGGCAAGAGTCATGCAGAAAGAAGCAAGAGAGGTGCACAAAGAAGCAAGAGAAGTTCAGAATGAAGCAACAGGGGTACAGAAAGAGGCAAGAGTGGTGCAGAAAGAAGTAACAGATGTACAGAAGGAGGCAAGAGAATTGCAGAAAGAGGCAAGAGAGTTGCAGAAAAAGGCAAAAGAGGTGCAGAAAGAGGGAACAGGGGTGCAGAAAGAGTAAAAGGGGTGCAGAAAGAGGCAAGGGAAGTGCAGAAAGAAGCAAAAGAGATGGAGAAAGAGGCAAGAGAACTGCAGAAAGAAGCAAGAGAGGTGCAGAAAGAGGCAAGAGAGGTGCAGGAAAAGGGAAGAAGGGTGCCGAAAGAGGCAAGAGGGGTGCAGAAAGAGGCAGGGGAGGTGCAGAAAGAGACAAGAGATGTGCAGAAAGAGGCAAATGGGGAGCAGAAACAGGCAAGAGAGGTGTAGAAAGAAGCAACAGAAAAAGGCAAGAGAAGTAGAGAAAGAGGCAAGTGAAGTACAGAAAGAGGCAAGAGAGGTGTAGAAACAGGCTCCATAGTTGCATAAAGAGGGAAGAGGCATGCAAAAAGAGGAAAGAGGGGTGCAGAAAGAAGCAAGAGAGGTACAGAAAGAAGCAAGAGAAGTGCAGAAAGATGTAAGAGAGGTGCAGAAAGAGGCAAGAGGGGTGCAGAAAGAAGCAAGAGAGGTACAGAAAGAAGCAAGAGAAGTTCAGAATGAAGCAACTGGGGTCCAGAAAGCAGCAAGAGGTGTGCAGAAAGAGGCAAGAGAAGTTCAGAAAGAGGCAAAAGAGGTGCAGAAAGACATAAGAGAGGTGCAGAAAGGCAAGAGGGGCACATAAAGAAGCAAGAAAGGTAGAGAAAGAAGCAAGAGAAGTGCAGAATGAAGCAATAGGGATACAGAAAGCAGCAAGAGGGGTGCAGAAAGAGGCAAGAGAAGTGCAGAGAGAAGCAACAGAGGTGCAGAAGGAGGCAAGAGAACTGCAGAAAGAGGCAAGAGGGGTGCAGAAAGAGGCAAGAGGGGTGCAGAAAGAAGCAAGAGAGGTACAGAAAAAGTAAGAGAAGTGCAGAATGAAGCAACAGGGGTGCAGAAAGCAGCAAGAGGGGTGCAGAAAGAGGCAAGAGAAGTGCAGAAAGAGGTAAGAGAGGTGCAGAAAGACGTAAGAGAGGTGCAGAAAGAGGCAAGAGGGGTGCAGAATGAAGCAAGAGAGGTTCAGAAAGAAGCAAGAGAAGTGCAGAATGAAGAAACAGGGGTGCAGAAAGCGGGAAGAGGGGTGCAGAAAGAGGCAAGAAAAGTGCAGAAAGAAGCAACAGAGGTGCAGAAGGAGGCAAGAGAACTGCAGAAAGAGGCAAGAGAGTTGCAGAAACAGGCAAGAGAGGTACAGAAAGAGTGAGGAGGGTGCAGAAAGAGGCAAGAGGGGTGCAGAAAGAAACAGGAGAGGTGCAGAAAGAAGAAAGAGCAGTGCAGAAAGAACCAACAATGGTGCAGAAAGAGGCAGGAAGGGTGCAGAAAGAGGCAAGAGAAATGCAGAAAGAAGCAAAAGAGGAACAGAAAGAGGCAAGAGAAGCACAGAAAGAGGCAAGAGAGGTGCAGAAAGAAGCAAGAGAGGTGCAGAAAGATGCAAGGGGGTGCAGAAAGAGGCAAGAGAAGTGCAAAAAGAAGCCAAAGAGGTGGAGAAAGAGGCAAGAGATGTACAGGAACAGGGAAGTAGGGTGCAGAAAGAGGCAGGAGAGGTAAGAATCAAGAGAGGTGCAGAAAGAGGCAAGAGGGGTGCAGAAAGAAGCAAGAGAGGTACAGAAAGAAGCAATAGAAGTGCAGAATGAAGCAACAGGGGTGCAGAAAGAGGCAAGAGGGATGGAGAAAGAGGCAAAAGAAGTGCAGAAAGAGGTAACAGAGATGCAGAAGGAGGCAAGAAAACTTCAAAAAGAGGCAAGGGAGTTGCAGAAAGAGGTAAGAGAGGTGCATAAAGAGGGAAGAAGGGTGCAGAAATAGGCAAGAGGGTTGCAGAAAGAAGCAAGAGGGGTGCATAAAGAAGCAAGAGAGGTGCAGAAAGAAGGAAGAGCAGTGCAGAAAGAACCAACAATGGTGCAGAAAGAGGCAGGAGGGGTGAAGAAAGAGGCAAGAGAAGTGCAGAATGAAGTAACAGAGGTGCAGAAGGAGGCAAGAGAACTTCAAAAAGAGGCATGGGAGTTGCAGAAAGAGGCAGAAGAGGTGCATAAAGAGGGAAGAAGGGTGCAGAAAGAGGCAAGAGTGGTGCAGAAAGAAGCAAGAGAGGTGCAGAAAGAAGGAAGAGCAGTGCAGAAAGAACCAACAATGGTGCAGAAAGAGGCAGGAGGGGTGAAGAAAGAGGCAAGAGAAGTGCAGAAAGAAGCAAAAGAGCTACAGAAAGAGGCAAGAGGGTTGCAGAAAAAGGCAAGAGATGTGCAGAAAGAGGCAAGAGAGGTGCACAAAGAGGGAAGAAGGGTGCAGAAAGAGGCAAGAGGGGCATAGAAAGAGGCAAGAGAATTGCAGAAACAGGCAACAGAGGTACAGAAAGAGGCAAGAGAACTTAAAAGAGGCAAGAGAATTGCAGAAACAGGCAAAAGAGGTACAGAAAGAGGTAACAGGGGAGCAGAGTAAGGCAAGAGAGTTACAGAAAGAAGGAAGAGGGGTGTGGGAAGAGGGGTGCAGAAAGAGGCAAGAGAGGTGCACAAAGAGGGAAGAAGGGTACAGAAAGAGGCAAGAGGGATGCAGAAAGAAGCAAGAGAGGTGCACAAAGAAGCAAGAGAAGTTCAGAATGAAGCAACAGGGGTACAGAAAGAGGCAAGAGTGGTGCAGAAAGAAGAAACAGATGTGCAGAAGGAGGCAAGAGAATTGCAGAAAGAGGCAAGAGAGTTGCAGAAAAAGGCAAAAGAGGTGCAGAAAGAGGGAACAGGGGTGCAGAAAGAGTAAAAGGGGTGCAGAAAGAGGCAAGGGAAGTGCAGAAAGAAGCAAAAGAGGTGGCGAAAGAGGCAAGAGAACTGCAGAAAGAAGCAAGAGAGGTGCAGAAAGAGGCAAGAGAGGTGCAGGAAAGAGTGAAGAAGGGTGCAGAAAGAGGCAAGAGGGGTGCAGAAAGAGGCAGGAGTGGTGCAGAAAGAGACAAGAGATGTGCAGAAAGAGGCAAATGTGTAGCAGAAACAGGCAAGAGAGGTGTAGAAAGAAGCAACAGAAAAAGGCAAGAGAAGTAGAGAAAGAGGCAAGTGAAGTACAGAAAGAGGCAAGAGAGGTGCAGAAACAGGCTCCATAGTTGCATAAAGAGGGAAGAGGCATGCAAAAAGAGGAAAGAGGGGTGCAGAAAGAAGCAAGAGAGGTACAGAAAGAAGCAAGAGAAGTGCAGAAAGACGTAAGAGAGGTGCAGAAAGAGGCAAGAGGGGTGCAGAAAGAAGCAAGAGAGGTACAGAAAGAAGCAAGAGAAGTGCAGAATGAAGCAACAGGGGTGCAGAAAGCAGCAAGAGGGGTGCAGAAAGAGGCAAGACAAGTGCAGAAAGAGGGAAGAGAGGTGCAGAAAGACGTAAGAGAGGTGCAGAAAGAGGCAAGATGGGTGCAGAAAGAAGCAAGAGAGGTACAGAAAGAAGCAAGAGAAGTGCAGAATGAAGCAACAGGGGTGCAGAAAGCGACAGGAGGGGTGCAGAAAGAGGCAAGAGAAGTGCAGAAAGAAGCAACAGAGGTGCAGAAGGAGGCAAGAGAACTGCAGAAAGAGGCAAGAGAGTTGCAGAAACAGGCAAGAGAGGTACAGAAAGAATGAGGAAGGGTGCAGAAAGAGGCAAGAGGGGTGCAGAAAGAGGCAAGAGAAATGCAGAAAGAAGCAAAAGAGGAACAGAAAGAGGCAAAAGGGGTGCAGAAAAAGGGAAGATAGATGCAGAAAGAGGCAAGAGAGATGCACAAAGAGGGAAGAAGGGTGCAGAAAGAGACAAGAGGGGGTAGAAAGAGGCAAGAGAAGTGCAGAAAGAAGCAAGAGAGGTAGAGAAACAGGCAAAAGTGGCACAGAAAGAGGGAACAGGGGGCAGACAGAGGCAAGAGAGGTACAGAAAGAGGGAAGAGGGGTGCAGAAAGAGGGAAGAGAGGTGCAGAAATAGGCAAAAGGGGTGTAGAAATTTGCAGTAGACGTGCAGAAAGAGGCAAGAGAGGTGCAGGAAAAGGGAAGAAGGGTACAGAAAGAGGCAAGAGGGGTGCAGAAAAAAGCAAGGGAAGTGCAGAAAGAGGCAAGTGAGGTGCAGAGAGGCAAGAGAGGTGTAGAAAGAGGCAAGAGAGGTACAGAAATAGGAAACAGAGGTGCAGAAAGCGGGAAGAGGGGTGCAGAAAGAGGGAAGAGGGGTGCAGAAAGAAGCAAGAGAGGTGCAGAAAGAAGCAACAGAAGTGCAGAAAGAAGCAAGCGAGGTGCAGAAAGAGGCAAGAGAAGTACAGAAAGAGGCAAGAGAGGTGCAGAAAGAAGCAAGAGAGGTGCAGAAAGATGCAAGGGGGGTGCAGAAAGAGGCAAGAGAAGTGCAAAAAGAAGCCAAAGAGGTGCAGAAAGAGGCAAGAGATGTACAGGAACAGGGAAGAAGGGTGCAGAAAGAGGCAAGAGGGGTGCAAAACAAAGCAAGAGAAGTGCATAAAGAGGCAAGTGGTGTGCAGAAAGAGGCAGGAGAGGTAAGAGTCAAGAGAGGTGCAGAAAGAGGCAAGAGGGGTGCAGAAAGAAGCAAGAGAGGTACAGACAGAAGCAATAGAAGTGCAGAATGAAGCAACAGGGGTGCAGAAAGCGGCAAGAGGGGTGGAGAAAGAGGCAAGAGAAGTGCAGAAAGAAGTAACAGAGGTGCAGAAGGAGGCAAGAAAACTTCAAAAAGAGGCAAGGGAGTTGCAGAAAGAGGGAAGAGAGGTGCATAAAGAGGGAAGAAGGGTGCAGAAATAGGCAAGAGGGGTGCAGAAAGAAGCAAGAGGGGTGCAGAAAGAAGCAAGAGAGGTGCAGAAAGAAGGAAGAGCAGTGCAGAAAGAACCAACAATGGTGCAGAAAGAGGCAGGAGGGATGAAGAAAGAGGCAAGAGAAGTGCAGAAAGAAGCAAAAGAGCTACAGAAAGAGGCAAGAGGGTTGCAGAAAAAGGCAAGAGATGTGCAGAAAGAGGCAAGAGAGGTGCACAAAGAGGGAAGAAGGGTGCAGAAAGAGGCAAGAGGGGCATAGAAAGAGGCAAGAGAAGTGCAGAAAGAAGCAACAGAGGTACAGAAGGAAGCAAGAGAACTTCAAAAAAGGCAAGAGAATTGCAGAAACAGGCAAAAGAGGTACAGAAAGAGGCAACAGGGGGGCAGAGTAAGGCAAGAGAGTTACAGAAAGAAGGAAGAGGGGTGCGGGAAGAGGGGTGCAGAAAGAGGCAAGAGAGGTGCACAAAGAGGGAAGAAGGGTGCAGAAAGAGGCAAGAGGGATGCAGAAAGAAGCAAGAGAGGTGCACAAAGAAGCAAGAGAAGTTCAGAATGAAGCAACAGGGGTGCACAAAGAGGCAAGAGTGGTGCAGAAAGAAGCAACAGATGTGCAGAAGGAGGCAAGAGAACTGCAGAAAGAGGCAAGAGAGTTGCAGAAAAAGGCAAAAGAGATGCAGAAAGAGGGAACAGGGGTGCAGAAAGAGTAAAAGGGGTGCAGAAAGAGGCAAGGGAAGTGCAGAAAGAAGCAAAAGACATGGAGAAAGAGGCAAGAGAACTGCAGAAAGAAGCAAGAGAGGTATATAAAGAGGCAAGAGAGGTGCAGGAAAAGGGAAGAAGGGTGCCGAAAGAGGCAAGAGGGGTGCAGAAACAGGCAGGAGAGGTGCAGAAAGAGACAAGAGATGTGCAGAAAGAGGCAAATGGGGAGCAGAAACAGGCAAGAGAGGTGTAGAAAGAAGCAACATAAAAAGGCAAGAGAAGCAGAGAAAGAGGCAAGTGAAGTACAGAAAGAGGCAAGAGAGGTGCAGAAATAGGCTCCATAGTTGCATAAAGAGGGAAGAGGCATGCAAAAAGAGGAAAGAGGAGTGCAGAAAGAAGCAAGAGAGGTACAGAAAGAAGCAAGAGAAGTGCATAAAGACATAAGAGAGGTGCAGAAAGAGGCAAGAGTGGTGCAGAAAGAAGCAAGAGAAGTGCAGAATGAAGCAATAGAGGTGCAGAAAGCAGCAAGAGGGGTGCAGAAAGAGGCAAGAGAAGTGCAGAAAGAGGCAAGAGAGGTGCAGAAAGACATAAGAGAGGTGCAGAAAGGCAAGAGGGGCACAGAAAGACGCAAGAGAGGTACAGAAAGAAGCAAGAGAAGTGCAGAATGAAGCAATAGGGGTGCAGAAAGCAGCAAGAGGGGTGCAGAAAGAGGCAAGAGAAGTGCAGAGAGAAGCAACAGAGGTGCAGAAGGAGGCAAGAGAACTGCAGAAAGAGGCAAGAGAGTTGCAGAAACAGGCAAGAGAGGTACAGAAAGAGTGAGGAAGGGTGCAGAAAGAGGCAAGAGGGGTGCAGAAAGAAACAGGAGAGGTGCAGAAAGAAGAAAGAGCAGTGCAGAAAGAACCAACAATGGTGCAGAAAGAGGCAGGAGGGGTGGAGAAAGAGGCAAGAGAAGTGCAGAAAGAAGCAAAAGTGGAACAGAAAGAGGCAAGAGGGGTACAGAAAAAGGGAAGACAGATGCAGAAAGAGGCAAGAGAGATGCACAAAGAGGGAAGAATGGTGCAGAAAGAGGAAAGAGGGGGCAGAAAGAGGCAAGAGAAGTGCAGAAAGAAGCAACAGAGGTATAGAAACAGGCAAAAGAGGCACAGAAAGAGGGAACGGGGGCAGACAGAGGCAAGAGAGGTACAGAAAGAGGGAAGAGGGGTGCAGAAAGAGGCAAAAGGGGTGCATAAATTTGCAGGAGACGTGCAGAAAGAGGCAAGAGAGGTGCAGGAAAAGGGAAGAAGGGTGCACAAAGAGGCAAGAGGGGTGTAGAAGGAAGCAAGAGAGGTGCAGAAAGAGGGAAAGAGGGAATAGGGGTGCAGAAAGTAGCATGAGTGGTGCAGAAAGAAGCAAGAGAGGTACAGAAAGCAGCAAGTGAAGTGCAGAAAAAAGCAATAGGGTTGTGAAAAGAGGCTAGAGGGGTGCAGATAGAGGAAAGAGAAGTGCAGATAGAAGCAACAGAGGTGCAGAAGGAGGCAAGAGAACTGCAAAAAGAGGTAACAGAGTTGCAGAAACAGGCAAAAGAGGTGCAGAAAGAGGGAACAGGGGTACAGGCAGAGGCAAGAGAGGTGAAGAAAGAGGAAAGAATGGTACAGAAAGAGGCAATAGGGGTGCAGATATGTGCAAGAGAGGATCGGAAAGAAGCAAGAGCAGTGCAGAAAGAACCAACAGAGGTGTAGAAAGAAACAAGAGGGGTGCAGAAAGAAGCAAGCGAAGTGCTGAAAGAAGCAAAAGCGGTGCCGAAAGAGACAAGAGGGGTGCAGAAAGAGGCAAGAGATGTGCACAATGAGGGAAGAAGGGTACAGAAAGAGGCAAGAGGGGTGCAGAAAAAAGCAAGAGAGGTGCAGAAAGAAGCAAGAGAAGTGCAGAACGAAGCAACAGATGTGCAGAAAGAGGCAAGAGGGGTGCAGAAAGAGGCAAGAGAGGTGCAGAAACAGGCAGGAGAGGTGCAGAAAGAGGGAAGAAGGGTGCAGAAAGAGACAAGAGGGGTGCAAAAGAAGCAAGTGAGGTGCAGAAAGAGGCAACAGAGGTGCAGAAACAGGCAAGAAAGGTGGAGAAACAGGCAAGAGAAGTGCAGAAAGAGGCAAGAGAAGTGCAGAAAGAGGCAAGAGAGGTGCAGAAAGACATAAGAGAGGTGCAGAAAGGCAAGAGCGGCACAGAAAGAAGCAAGAGAGGTACAGAAAGAAGCAAGAGAAGTGCAGAATGAAGCAATAGGGGTGCAGAAAGCAGCAAGAGGGGTGCAGAAAGAAACAGGAGAGGTGCAGAAAGAAGAAAGAGCAGTGCAGAAAGAACCAACACTGGTGCAGAAAGAGGCAGGAGGGGTGCAGACAGAGGCAAGAGAAGTGCAGAAAGAAGCAAAAGAGGAACATAAAGAGGCAAGAGGGGTACAGAAAAAGCGAAGATAGATGGAGAAAGAGGCAAGAGAGATGCACAAAAAGGGAAGAATGGTGCAGAAAGAGGAAAGAGGGGGCAGAAAGAGGCAAGAGAAGTGCAGAAAGAAGCAACAGAGGTATAGAAACAGGCAAAAGAGGCACAGAAAGAGGGAACAGGGGGGCAGACAGAGGCAAGAGAGGTACAGAAAGAGGGAAGAGGGGTGCAGAAAGAGGGAAGAGAGGTGCAGAAAGAGGCAAAAGGGGTGCATAAATTTGCAGGAGACGTGCAGAAAGAAGCAAGAGAGGTGCAGAAAGAGGGAAAGAGGGAATAGGGGTGCAGAAAGTAGCATGAGGGGTGTAGAAAGAAGCAAGAGAGGTACAGAAAGAAGCAAGAGAAGTGCAGAAAGAAGCAATAGGGTTGTAGAAAAAGGCTAGAGGGGTGCAGAAAGAGGAAAGAGAAGTGCAGATAGAAGCAACAGAGGTGCAGAAGGAGGCAAGAGAACTACAAAAAGAGGTAACAGAGTTGCAGAAACAGGCAAAAGAGGTGCAGAAAGAGGGAACAGGGGTACAGGCAGAGGCAAGAGAGGTATAGAAAGAGGGAAGAATGGTACAGAAAGAGGCAATAGGGGTGCAGAAATGTGCAAGAGAGGAGCAGAAAGAAGCAAGAGCAGTGCAGAAAGAACCAACAGAGGTGTAGAAAGAAACAAGAGGGGTGCAGAAAGAGGCAAGTGAAGTGCTGAAAGAAGCAAAAGCGGTGCCGAAAGAGGCAAGAGGGGTGCAGAAAGAGGCAAGAGAGGTGCACAATGAGGGAAGAAGGGTACGGAAAGAGGCAAGAGGGGTGCAGAAAAAAGCAAGAGAGGTGCAGAAAGAAGCAAGAGAAGTGCAGAACGAAGCAACAGAGGTGCAGAAAGAGGCAAGAGGGGTGCAGAAAGAGGCAAGAGAGGTGCAGAAACAGGCAGGAGAGGTGCAGAAAGAGGGAAGAAGGGTGCAGAAAGAGACAAGAGGGGTGCAGAAAGAAGCAAGTGAGGTGCAGAAAGAGGCAACAGAGGTGCAGAAACAGGCAAGAAAGGTGGAGAAACAGGCAAGAGAAGTGCAGAAAGAGGCAAGAGAAGTGCTGAAAGAAGCAACCAAGGTGTAGAAAGAAGCAAGAGAAGTGCAGAATGAAGCAACAGGGGTGCAGAAAGCGGCAAAAGGGGTGGAGAAAGAGGCAAGAGAAGTGCAGAAAGAAGTAACAGAGGTGCAGAAGGAGGCAAGAGAACTTCAAAAAGAGGCAAGGGAGTTGCAGAAAGAGGCAAGAGAGGTGCATAAAGAGGGAAGAAGGGTGCAGAAAGAGGCAAGAGGGGTGCAGAAAGAAGCAAGAGAGGTGCAGAAAGAAGGAAGAGCAGTGCAGAAAGAACCAACAATGGTGCAGAAAGAGGCAGGAGGGGTGAAGAAAGAGGCAAGAGAAGTGCAGAAAGAAGCAAAAGAGCTACAGAAAGAGGCAAGAGGGTTGCAGAAAAAGGCAAGAGATGTGCTGAAAGAGGCAAGAGAGGTGCACAAAGAGGGAAGAAGGGTACAGAAAGAGGCAAGAGGGGCGTAGAAAGAGGCAAGAGAAGTGCAGAAAGAAGCAACAGAGGTACAGAAGGAGGCAAGAGAACTTCAAAAAGGCAAGAGAATTGCAGAAACAGGCAAAAGAGGTACAGAAAGAGGTAACATGTTGGCAGAGTAAGGCAAGAGAGTTACAGAAAGAGGGACGCCTATAATTGGCTGGAATCCTTCCTACTAGGACGCTCGCAGAGGGTCCAACTTGGCGATCAGGTATCTGAAAAGGGTAACATCTCTTGCGGGGTCCCCCAGGGCTCGCGCTGTCCCCGCTCCTTTTCAACATATACCTGCAGCCCCTGGTGGCCGCACTAACCGATATGGATTGTCGGGTCTTTAACTATGCGGATGATACTCAGCTTATCCTGAAGATCGATAACTCGGTCCAGCACCCAAGAGTCTGCTCAGAACATCCTCAGGTTTACAATAAACTGGATGACTGCAAACTCTTTAAAAATCAATCCTGATAAAACCGAAGTCCTAGCAATTCCGGCAAAAAATAACCCATGGAGCGGCTTGTTCTGGCCCCAAGAGCTGGGGGCCTGTCCCAGCCCAGCACCAGTTGTAAAAAGCTTGGGAATTAAGATCGACTCCGAGCTCTCCATGGTAAATCAAGTCAACGCGGTGATGGGTACTTGCACTGGTCAGCTGGAGACAACTGAGGAAGCTGGTTCCACTGCTCTCAGCTTCATCGTTGGAAACCATTGTACGCGAGCAACCATCGTCTCGCGACTCGACTATGGCAATGCGCTCTATGTCGGGCTCCCTAGAAACTTATGAATAAGCTACAGGTGGTACAGAATGACGCCGCCAGGCTGATTTTCAGGTTGCCCAGAAGAACCCATGCCACTCCTTTGCTGCGCAAACTGCATTGGTTGCCGGTTAGGCAAAGAGCGAAGTTTAAGGGACTCTGTATTGCCCACAAAGCCTTTTACGGTCACGCCCAGAGTACATAAGGGAACGTTTAATTAAATATGTGCCTAGACGGGCGCTCCGCTCAGCAGAAGCCGCCCAGATGGTCAGCCCAGAGGTAATTGTGTTTCCAAAGGAGGACGAGCCTTCTCGGTCCTCCTGCCACAACTCTGGAACCGGCTGCCCGATACTCTCTGTAAAGAACATGGTCTGCTCCCTTTCCGGAAGCAGCTTAAAACCATCCTTTTCAGAGAGGCTCTAGACATGACCTAATTCTTCCTAATACCATGGTGACCACCCGGCCCTGACGCTGTTCTCTTCTTCCGAAGCGCTAAGGGACCTGTCGGTATACACGCGCTATATAAGAATATAATAACATAACATAACAGGGAAGAGGGGTGCAGAAAGAAGGATGAGAGGTGAAGAAAGAGGCAAATGGGGTGCAGAAATTTGCAGGAGACGTGCAGAAAGAGGCAAAAGAGGTGTAGGAAAAGGGAAGAAGGGTACAGAAAGAGGCAAGAGGGGTGTAGAAAAAAGCAAGGGAAGTGCAGAATGAGGCAAGTGAGGTGCAGAGAGGCAAGAGAGGTGTAGAAAGAGGCAAGAGAGATACAGAAATAGGCAACAGAGGTGCAGAAAGAGGGAAAAGGGGTGCAGAAAGAAGCAAGAGAGGTGCAGAAAGAAGCAACAGAAGTGCAGAAAGAAGCAAGAGGGGTGCAAAACAAAGCAAGAGAAGTGCATAAAGAGGAAAGTGGGGTGCAGAAAGAGGCAGGAGAGGTAAGAGTCAAGAGAGGTGCAGAAAGAGGCAAGAGGGGTGCAGAAAGAAGCAAGAGAGGTACAGAAAGAAGCAATAGAAGTGCAGAATGAAGCAACAGGGGTGTAGAAAGCGGCAAGAGGGGTCGAGAAAGAGGCAAGAGAAGTGCAGAAAGAAGTAACAGAGGTGCAGAAGGAGGCAAGAGAACTTCAAAAAGAGGCAAGGGAGTTGCAGAAAGAGGCAAGAGAGGTGCATAAAGAAGGAAGATGGGTGCAGAAAGAGGCAAGAGAGGTGCAGAAACAGGCAGGAGAGGTGCAGTAAGAGGGAAGAAGGGTGCAGAAAGAGACAAGAGGGGTGCAGAAAGAAGCAAGTGAGGTGTAGAAAGAGGCAACAGAGGTGCAGAAACAGGCAAGAGAGGTGGAGAAACAGGCAAGAGAAGTGCAGAAAGAGGCAAGAGAAGTGCTGAAAGAAGCAACCAAGGTGTAGAAAGAAGCAAGAGAAGTGCAGAATGAAGCAACAGGGGTGCAGAAAGCAGCAAGAGGGGTGCAGAAAGAAGCAAGAGAGGTGCAGAAAGAAGGAAGAGCAGTGCAGAAAGAACCAACAATGGTGCAGAAAGAGGCAGGAGGGGTGAAGTAAGAGGTAAGAGAAGTGCAGAAAGAAGCAAAAGAGCTACAGAAAGAGGCAAGTGGGTTGAAGAACAAGGCAAGAGATGTGCAGAAAGAGGCAAGAGAGGTGCTCAAAGAGGGAAGAAGGGTGCAGAAAGAGGCAAGAGGGGCGTAGAAAGAGGCAAGAGAAGTGCAGAAAGAAGCAACAGAGGTACAGAAGGAGGCAAGAGAACTTCAAAAAAGGCAAGAGAATTGCAGAAACAGGCAAAAGAGGTACAGAAAGAGGTAACATGTTGGCAGAGTAAGGCAAGAGAGTTACAGAAAGAGGGAAGAGGGGTGCGGGGTGCGGGAAGAGGGGTTCAGAAAAAGGCAAGAGAGGTGCACAAAGAGGGAAGAAGGGTGCAGAAAGAGGCAAGAGGTATACAGAAAGAAGCAAGAGAGGTGCACAAAGAAGCAAGAGAAGTTCACAATGAAGCAACAGGGGTGCAGAAAGAGGCAAGAGTGGTGCAGAAAGAAGCAACAGATTGTCAGAAGGAGGCAAGAGAACTGCAGAAAGAGGCAAGAGAGTTGCAGATAAAGGCAAAAGAAGTGCAGAAAGAGGGAACAGGGGTGCAGAAAGAGTAAAAGGGGTGCAGAAAGAGGCAAGGGAAGTGCAGAAAGAAGCAAAAGAGGTGGAGAAAGAGGCAAGAGAACTGCAGAAAGAAGCGAGAGGTGCAGAAAGAGGCAAGAGAGATGCAGGAAAAGGGAAGAAGGGTACAGAAAGAGACAAGAGATGTGCAGAAAGAGGCAAATGGGGAGCAGAAACAGGTAAGAGAGGTGTAGAAAGAAGCAAAGGAAAAAGGCAAGAGAAATAGAGAAAGAGGCAAGTGAAGTACAGCAAGAGGCAAGAGAGGTGCAGAAACAGGCTCCATAGTTGCATAAAGAGGGAAGAGGCATGCAAAAAGAGGAAAGAGGGGTGCAGAAAGAAGCAAGAGAGGTACAGAAAGAAGCAAGAGAAGTGCAGAATGAAGCAACAGGGGTGCAGAAAGCAGCAAGAGGGGTGCAGAAAGAGGCAAGAGGGGTGCAGAAAGAAGCAAGAGAGGTACAGAAAGAAGCAAGAGAAGTGCAGAATGAAGCAACAGGGGTGCAGAAAGCGGCAAGAGGTGTGCAGAAAGAGGCAAGAAAAGTGCAGAAAGAAGCAACAGAGGTGCAGAAGGAGGCAAGAGAACTGCAGAAAGAGGGAAGAGAGTTGCAGAAACAGGCAAGGGAGGTACAGAAAGAGTGAGGAAGGGTGCAGAAAGAGGCAACAGGGGTGCAGAAAGAAACAGGAGAGGTGCAGAAAGAAGAAAGAGCAGTGCAGAAAGAACCAACAATGGGGCAGAAAGAGGCAGGGGGGTGCAGAAAGAGGCAGGAGAAGTGCAGAAAGAAGCAAAAGAGGAACAGAAAGAGGCAATAGGGCTGCAGAAAGAGGGAAGATAGATGCAGAAAGAGGCAAGAGAGATGCACAAAGAGGGAAGAAGGGTGCAGAAAGAGGAAAGAGGGGGTCGAAAGAGGCAAGAGAAGTGCAGAAAGAAGCAACAGAGGTATAGAAACAGGCAAAATTGGCACAGAAAGAGGTAACAGGGGGGCAGACAGAGGCAAGAGAGGTACAGAAAGAGGGAAGAGGGGAGCAGAAAGAAGGAAGAGAGGTGCAGAAAGAGGCAAAAGGGGTACAGAGATTTGCAGGAGACATGCAGAAAGAGGCAAGAGAGGTTCAGGAAAAGGGAAGAAGGGTACAGAAGGAGGCAAGAGGGTGTAGAAAAAAGCAAGGGAAGTGCAGAATGAGGCAAGTGAGGTGCAGAGAGGCAAGAGAGGTGTAGAAAGAGGCAAGAGAGATACAGAAATAGGCAACAGAGGTGCAGAAAGAGGGAAAAGGGGTGCAGAAAGAAGCAAGAGAGGTGCAGAAAGAAGCAACAGAAGTGCAGAAAGAAGCAAGAGGGGTGCAAAACAAAGCAAGAGAAGTGCATAAAGAGGAAAGTGGGGTGCAGAAAGAGGCAGGAGAGGTAAGAGTCAAGAGAGGTGCAAAAAGAGGCAAGAGGGGTGCAGAAAGAAGCAAGAGAGGTACAGAAAGAAGCAATAGAAGTGCAGAATGAAGCAACAGGGGTGTAGAAAGCGGCAAGAGGGGTCGAGAAAGAGGCAAGAGAAGTGCAGAAAGAAGTAACATAGGTGCAGAAGGAGGCAAGAGAACTTCAAAAAGAGGCAAGGGAGTTGCAGAAAGAGGCAAGAGAGGTGCATAAAGCGGGAAGATGGGTGCAGAAAGAGGCAAGAGGGATGCAGATAGAAGCAAGAGAGGTGCAGAAAGAAGGAAGAGCAGTGCAGAAAGAACCAACAATGGTGCAGAAAGAGGCAGGAGGGGTGAAGAAAGAGGCAAGAGAAGTGCAGAAAGAAGCAAAAGAGCTACAGAAAGAGGCAAGAGGGTTGCAGAAAAAGGCAAGAGATGTGCAGAAAGAGGCAAGAGAGGTGCAAAAAGAGGGAAGAGGGGTGCAGAAAGAGGCAAGAGGGGCGTAGAAAGAGGCAAGAGAAGTGCAGAAAGAAGCAGCAGAGGTACAGAAGGAAGCAAGAGAAGTTCAAAAAAGGCAAGAGAATTGCAGAAACAGGCAAAAGAGGTACAGAAAGAGGCAACAGGGGTGCAGAGTAAGGCAAGAGAGTTACAGAAAGAGGGAAGAGGGGTGCAGGAAGAGGGGTGCAGAAAGAGGCATGAGAGGTGCAGAAAGAGGGAAAAAGGGTGTGAGAAGTTGGCCTGGTATATGCTGTCCACTAGTTCTAGTGGGCACCTTGCACCAGTCCAAACAACCCCTTATGGAGATAGGTTAAAGACAACCTTTATTGAAAGCTATACCCAGTGGTAGCTATGGAGAGCAGCCTTCAGGCTAAGTCTTGAAGGAATGTAAAGCAGCTTCTTTTACCAGTCTATAATATCTTGAGTGACCAAATGAAAGAGGACCACATCAGGTATATATAAAATATATGTATTTAGTCTTAAACACACCCCTCTAGTCTCTTTATGAGGCTAGAGTACGAAGTACATAGCTTACAAGTCAAATATCAACAGTAATAGCACAAATACACGTTTGAGCCCTAGAGGCGTACCAAACCATATACCAATAAAGTGGTATAAGAACCACGACTGAGCTAGACAGAAGGCCTAGAGCCTGTAGAAGTGCTTGGACCACAAGGAACCACCCAAGGTAGTGACACAGGGGACCCACGGGGGACGCCTGCAGTGGGGGAACACAGCCACAAACCACCATTAACTTCTATGGGGAAAGTCACAGTTAGGTTTTTAAAAGGAAAGGACACTTAAAAGAGGACTTGGAGCAAACCCCTTTAGAACTAGGCCGTTCTAGAGTCAATACCCATGGGAGCACTGGAGTACTCGAGTTACCTCACCCAGGGAAGCCGGGTGTATAGGTGTCTTTTGGTGTCGGGTTTCGTCGTAATTTTCAATGGCGATCTGCTGCAGCAGGCTGCTGGCGACCAAGTCGAAAGTGTCCAGGTGGATCCAAGAGTGGATCGAAGATCTGAAGGACCTGAAAGCAGATGGGACAGAGTCTGGGTCACTAGCCAGTGACCAGGAAGGTGATGAGCAGATGCCCACCGATGTCGGGTGCTTCAGGTAGGTTGATGGTTGTCTTGACTCTTCAGCAATGAGGTCCAGGAGTTGTCGACGATGACCAGAAGCTGGATTCAAGCTGTCCCTCAAAGTCTGTCGATTGCTGCAGTATCAGCGACCGGATTGGACCCAACAAGCCTTGGCAATGGCAAGTCACGTCGAAACAAAGAAAGGATGTTGATGCAGACCAGCAAGGTCTGGGGGACTCACGCAGCAAAGGTAAGTCAGGGCATCTCTGGAGCAACTAGAAAAGCCCAAGCAGAAGAAGAGTTGCCTTCGGAAGGGCCAACTAGCCAACGGACTAGTGACCGCAAAAGAGCCTCAAGTGGATGCACTTGGAGCTGGCTCACAGGACACTCGTGGAGTGGAGGCCAGTGATCTTCAGTGTAGTTGGTGCTGGAGGTAGGGGCTACTTAGAGCCCAAAGCACAACTTTGTGGGAGACCAGGAAGAGGATGCACTTACAAAAGTTCTCTGTGTCCAGGGGTCATGGTTCCACATTACTCATGACAGCTACATGCCTCAGCTTTGCTGGGGTCTCAGGGAAGCCTCGCGCAAGTCTGGAAATCTACCTCTGGTGTTGCAAAGACATTGGCGTCCAGCAGGAGCTTCAGTGATGCAGACCGGACAATTGCTTCTTAGGTGCCTGCCAAGCAGGGGCGTCACTCCTTGACCCCAAGGGAGATTCTTCAGTCCTCTAATCTTAATGTAGAGCGTCGAAGGTCCAGGATTCAGCTTCAGAGTTTTGTCCAGGGATATCTAAAGTCCTAAGGACTGGGGTCCCATACTTATACCAAGTTAGGGGGTTGGACATACTCTGGGGACCCACCTATGGGAGGGTCAGGGAAGGGGGGTGGTTACACCCATTCCCTTTGTCCAGTTTCGCACCAGAGCAGGGGCAGGTAGCCCCTGCAACCGGTTTGAACTGGACTATGCACAGGGACACCAAATGTGCCCCCAGTGCAGGACTTCTAAAGCACCAGAGAGTGCTCCCGCCCAGCCCCAATACACACTATCCTGTCTGGGGAGGTGGTTACACCTCCCTTCGTCAGGAAACCTATTGTCCAGGCCTCCCCTGCTGGAGTTTTGGTCAGCAGCAGGAGGCCAGACCCGTGTCTGTGGCAGCGGCATCCATTTTGTGATGCCAGGGCTCTGAAAAGTTAATACCGGGTAGGCCGGTGTGTACATGTCTCTCCCTCTAGAAGGGTGGAATGCTACCCCCGCCACCAGAACTGGTGGGGGAGTAGTATTCCAAGATGTTTGACACCAAACGCAACATGTTTCCGTGCAGCCATCCCAAAGTTAGCATTTAACGCGAGGTTATAATACACTTAAGAGTATATGGTCAGGCTGCACCACAAACAGCACCAGAGGATTGACTCCGAACGCTGCAGAGGGGCTCTGCTCATGCAGGGGCACCCTCTCACATAAAAACCAAGCACCCTGCCTTCAGGATTGTTAAGGCCTGCCATATCAGTGACTTATAGGTTTATATGTGTGTGCAATGGTAGTGATATAGGTAGCCTATACCACAGTAAGGGGTGCATGCACCACCTTAACCAGGCTGCAGTAGCAGACCTGTGGTGTCATTTTGGAGGGCCTTCCAGGGGTGGCACAATACATGCTTCAGCCCCTGGTAGGCCTCTGGGGTGTCTATGCCCTTGGTACATAGTATACCATATACTAGGGACTTATAAGGGCACCCCAGAATCCAATCTGGGATGTACCTAAAGTACATGGAATCAATTTAGAGAGGAAGCAGCTAGGCTGGGGTCCTGAATAGCAGGGCCCCAGCCAGACTAAAGTCGAAAAACAGTGCTACACCAGCAAAAAAGTGGGGGTAACCATAAGAGGCAGATCCTACTCTCCTACACAACCCCCCCCAAATGCAGGGACATTAAATTAACCTTGACCAGTTAAGTCTTCATGTTCTAAGTGGAAATATCTGGAGAGTCTATCTGCATTGGCATGGTTACTCCCAGGTCTATGTTCCACTGTATAGTCCATCCCCTGTAGGGTAATGGACCACCTCAAAAGTTTGGGGTTTCCACCCTTCATCTGTTTTAGCCATAGGAGGGGCTTGTGGTCTGTTTGAACAAGGAAGTGAGTGCCAAACAAGTATGGCCTCAGTTTCTTCAGAGCCCAAAGCACAGCAAAGGCCTCCCTCTCTATGGCTGACCAACGTTTCTCTCTGGGAGTCAGCCTTCTGCTAATAAAAGCTACTGGCTGATCCTGACCTTCATCATTCAACTGTGACAGTACAGCCCCTACCCCCAACTCAGATGCATCTGTTTGCACAATTAACTTTTTGGAGTAGTCAGGACTTTGCAGAATGGGAGCAGTGCACATGGCCTGCTTCAGGTCATCAAATGCCTTTTGACAGCTAACTGTCCACTGAACCTTTTTGGGCATTTTCTTAGAGGTTAAGTCATTCAGGGGTGTCACTATTGATCCATACCCCTTGACAAATCTTCTGTAGTACCCAGTCAGGCCTAAAAAGGCTCTCACATGAGTCTGGGTAGTTGGAGCAGCCCAGTCCATGATGGTCTGGATCTTGCTCTGCAATGGTTGAACCCGGCCTCCACCCACAAGGTGGGCCAGGTACACAACCTGACTCTGCCCTATCTGGCACTTAGTGGCCTTGATAGTTAGGCCTGCCCTCTGCAAGGCCTCCAAAACATTTCTGAGGTGGACCAGGTGATCCTCCCAGGTGGAGCTAAAGACAGCAATATCATCAAGATATGCTGCACTATAGGCTTCCAGGCCTGTAAGGACTGTGTTCACCAACCTCTAAAAAGTGGCAGGTGCATTTTTCAAACCAAAGGGCATCACCACAAATTGGTAAAGCCTACCAGGGGTAGTGAATGCAGTTTTTGGCTTTGCATCATCAGCTAGTCTGATCTGCCAGTAGCCAGCTGTTAGGTCAAATGTGCTTAGATACTTGGCTGAGGCCAAAGTGTCTATTAGCTCATCTGCCCTGGGGATTGGATGGGCATCAGTCCTAGTGACTGCATTGAGGCCTCTGTAGTCCACACAAAACCTCATCTCTCTCTTACCATCTTTGGTGTGAGGTTTTGGCACCAGGACCACTGGACTAGCCCAAGGGCTATCTGAAGGCTCAATGACACTCAGTTCCAGCATTTTCTGGACTTCTGTCCTGATACAGTCCCTGACCTGGTCAGGTTGCCTGTAAATCTTAGATTTAACAGGCAGACTGTCCCCAGTGTCTACTTCATGAGTGCACCAGGTGGTCTGACTTGGAGTCAGAGAGAACATGTGTCTGAAATGATTGAGCACCTGTCTACAATCAGTTTGCTGCTGGGCAGTGAGGCTGTCTGCCAATGCTACACCATCCACTGACCCATCATCAGGGTTCTGAGAGAGCAGGTCAGGGAGAGGGTCACTCTCCTCCTCCTGGCCCTCATCAGTTGCCATGAGCAAGCCCATGTCAGCCCTGTCCACATATGGCTTCAGCCTGTTGACATGGAGCACCCTGTGGGGGCTCCTGGGAGTTCCCAGGTCTACCAGATAGGTAACCTCTCACTTCTGTTCAACAATTGTATGGGGGCCACTCCACTTGTCTTGGAGGGCTGCTGGGGCCACTGGCTCCAGCACCGACACCTTCTGTCCTGGCTGGTAAACAGTCAGCACAGCCTTTTGGTCATGCTAGGCTTTCTGTAATTCCTGGCTAGCCTCAAGGTTTTTGGTTGCCTTTTTCATGTACTCAGCCATCCGGGAGCGGAGACCAAGTACATAGTCCACTATGTCCTGTTTAGGGGGTTTGAGAGGTAACTCCCAACCTTCTTTCACCAAACACAATGGACCCCTAACAGGATGGCCAAACAAAAGTTCAAAAGGACTGTAGCCAACCCCCTTCTGAGGCACCTCCCTGTATGCAAATAAAAGGCAGGGCAAGAGTATGTCCCATCTTCGCCTAAGCTTTTCTGGGAGCCCTTTAATCATGCTCTTCAAGGTTTTGTTGAATCTCTCAACCAAACCATTGCATTGTGGGTGATACGGTGTGGTGAACTTATAAGTCACTCCACACTCCTTCCACATTGCAGTCAAGTAACTGGACATAAAGTTTGCACCTCTGTCAGATACTACCTCCTTAGGAAAGCCCACTCTTGAGAAAATTCCCAGGAGGGCCCTTGCCACCACAGGAGCTGTAGTGGTCCTAAGGGGAATGGCCTCTGGGTACCTGGTGGCATGGTCCACCACCACCAGGATAAACCTGTGCCCAGATGCTGTTTGGGGATCCATGGGACCAACTATGTCAATCCCCACCCTCTCAAAGGGAACCCCCACCACAGGTAGTGGTATCAGGGGGGCCTTTGTGGTGCCACCTGCCTTCCCACTGGCTTGGCAGGTTACACAGGAGCGACAAAACTCCTTGGTGTCTTCAGACATGTGGGGCCAGTGAAAGTGAGGGACAATTCTGTCCCATGTGTTGTTCTGGCCCAGGTGACCTGCTAAGGGAATATCATGGGCTAGTGTCAATAGGAAGCCCCTGAACTTCAGAGGTATAACCAACCTCCTGGCTGCTCCAGGCTTGGGGTCTCTACCCTCTGAGTACAGGAGTCCATCATCCCAATATATCTTATGGGTGCCACTAGCATTCCCAGCAGCCTCAGCAGCAGCCTGCTGTCTGAGGGGTTCAAGAGAGGGGCAGTTCAGCTGCTCCTGGCTCAGATCTGCCCTGGAAGGGCCCCCTGTCCCCAAGAACTCAACCTGATCAGGTTCAAGCTCCTCTGGGACAGTTCCTTCTTCAGGCCTGAGATCAGCTTCCTCAAAAGTCTGATCTTCCTCCTGAGCCAAGGGAGAAGGCACTGCCTTAACCCTACTGCTTTTTTTCTTGGGAGGCACCTGGTCCATTATTCCAGAATCCAGGGCCTGTTCAGCTTTTGACATTTTTGCCTGTGACCTGTTCACAGCAAAGACATGTGCAGGGATCCCTAGCATTTCTACATGTTTCCTGATCTCTACCTCTGCCCAAGCTGAGGTTTCAAGATCATTGCCAAGCAAGCATTCAACTGGTAGGTCTGCACTCACCATAACCTTCTTATGGCCAGTTACCCCTCCCCAGGAGAAGTTAACAACTACCAGAGAATGGTCTGTTCTGACATTGCTAGCATTGGTCACTTGGTACATTTCACCAAGTATAATCTGCCCAGGATCCACAAGATCTTGTGTCACCATGGTGACACTTGCTCCTGTGTCCCTGAATGCCAAAGCCTCCCTTCCATTAATTAAAGGCTGCTGTCTGTATTTGCCCAAATTAGTGGGACTCACAAAGGGGGACATATCCATGCCCCCATCACAGACTAGGACAGCCTGAGTTGGCACTCTGAGTAGGCCAGAGTCCATCTCAGTACCCAGGGTCAACCCTACTAAACCCTTATTCTGAGTGTTTCCACCACCACTTGTAGCTGGACTAGCGGGAACAGTTGCCTTAGGGGCAATGGTGACTGTAGTGGAGTCTTTGGACTTGGTGCAATCACTGGTCCAGTGAGTCTTTTGCTTACAGACTTTGCACCATGGTTTCTTTTGGCCTTTTCCTTTATTAGATTGGGAATCCCCACCTGAATAAGATTTTTGGGGGCCTTGTGAAGACTTCTGGTCTTTACCCTTCTCCCCACCCTTATCAGAGTTTTTGGAATCTTGCTTCTTCTGGTCTCCACCTTGGTTCTGTACTTTCTGCTTCACCCTGGTTCTGACCCATTTGTCTGCCTTCTTTCCCAATTCTTGGGGAGAGGTCAGATAAGAGTCAACCTGGTACTGATGTAGCAACTGATTCTGACAGATATTAAGAATCTGCTCCCTCATGATTAAATTATAAAATCCTTTGAAGTCACACACCTTACTGCCCAGTAACCAGCCTTCCAGAGCCTTGGTAGCACAATCTACAAAGTCCACCCAGTCCTGTGTCTGTGCCTTTTGGGTGTCTCTGAACTTTAACCTGTATTGCTCAGTGGTTAGGCCAAACCCATTTATTAGGGCACTCTTCAGGACTTGATAATCATCAGCATCCTCTTCTCTTACAGTGAGGAGCTTGTCTCTACCTTTGTCTGCAAAGGAGAGACACAAGATTGCTGCTCACTGCTCCTGGGGGACCCTCTGTACCTTACAGGCCCTCTCCAGTGCAGTAATCTATTTGTGGATGTCATCCCCACTCTGGTAGGGAGGGACAATCTTGCTCAGGTTTCTATGGTCAGAAGACCTTTCCCTACCACTAGGGAAGTTGCTGCCACCATGGGACTCTAGTCCCAACTTTCTTCTTTGTCTATGAAGCTCTAGGGACTCCCTATCTATAGCCAACTGCTGTTTTCTGATCCTCAACCGACCTTCCTCATACTTGAGCAGTCTGTCCTTCCTCTCATGAGAGGTTTCCCTCCAATGAGAGGAAACAGAGGTCCCTACTGAGGTGTCAGAATGGTTAGACTCCTGAGAAGGAGATCTAGGCCTTCTGGGCACACTCACAACTCTTCCTGGTGGGACAAAGGGGAGGTCATTCTGATCCTCCTCCTCATCTGCAGGAGGAGCTGCATCTTCCAGGGTAAGGTCATTGTCACCTTCCTGGCCAGTTGCAGAGGTCAGGTCCTGGGGATTTTCCCCCCTGGGCCCTTCCTCATCTTCTGCCCCACCCTCTCTGCCTACCCTTGCAGACCCTATAGGTCTTCTGAGGTCATCTAGCAGAAGCATCTCCATGAGACGTTGGGTCTTGGCACTTTTGCCTGTCTTCAGCTTCCTAATCTTGCACAACTCTCTCAATTCCAAGAATGGGAGGTTGTCGTATTTGGATGGCAGGAGCCCACTGGTTCCTGGCAGTGAAGACATTACTAGTGAGGTGTGGTGTATGCACTACCTACTCTAGTGTGGCCTACTAAACTCTCTTGAGTGGTAGAAAGGGTGTGCTAGGCCCTTGACACACAACTCTAAGTTCAGTAGAACTTACTGTATTGCTAAGCTTGAATTTATATGTACCTTAGGTACCCTTAGTGGTTTTCAGTTGATCAATTCAATTGAGATTATCTGGTAAAACAATAGCAAGCTGGAATCCCACACGCTGCACACCAATGTGAGAAGTTGACCTGGTAAATGCTGTCCACTAGTTCTAGTGGTCACCTTGCACCAGTCCAAACAACCCCTTATGGAGATAGGTTAAAGACAACCTTTAGTGAAAGCTATCCTAGTGGTAGCTATGGAGAGCAGCCTTCAGGCTAAGTCTTGAAGGAATGTAAAGCAGCTTGTATTACCAGTCTATAATCTCTTGAGTGACCAAATGAAAGAGGACCACACCAGGTATATATTCAAAATATATGTATTTATTGCTAAACACACCCCTCTAGTCTCTTTATGAGGCTAGAGTTCGAAGTACATAAGTTATAAGTCAGTTATCAACAGGAATAGCACAAATACACGTTTGAGCCCTAGGGGCGTACCAAACCATATACCAATAAAGTGGTATAAGAACCACGACTGAGCTAGACACAAGGCCTAGAGCCTGTAGAAGTGCTTGGACCACAAGGAACCACCCAAGGTAGTGACACAGGGGACCCACGGGGGATGCGTGCAGTGGGGGAACACAGCAGCGAATCACCGTTAACTTCTATGGGGAAAGTCGCGGTTAGGTTTTTAAAAGGAAAGGACACTTAAAAGAGGACTTGGAGCAAACCCCTTTAGAACTAGGCTGTTCTAGAGTCAATACCCACGGGAGCACTGGAGTACTCGAGTTACCTCACCCAGGGAAGCCGGGTGCATAGGTGTCTTTTGGTGTCGGGTTTCGTCGTCGTTTTCAATGGCGATCTGCTGCAGCAGGCTGCTGGCGACCAAGTCGAAAGTGTCCGGGTGGATCCAAGAGTGGATCAAAGATCTGAAGGACCTGAAAGCAGAAGGGACAGAGTCTGGGTCACTAGCCAGTGACCAGGAAGGTGATGAGCAGATGCCCACCGATGTCAGGTGCTTCAGGTAGGTTGACGGTCATCTTGACTCTTCAGCCATGAGGTCCAGGAGGTGTCAACAACTACCAGGAGCTGGATTCGAGCTGTCCCACAAAGTTTGTCGATTGCTGCAGTGTTAGTGACCGGATTGGACCCAACAAGCCTTGGCAATGGCAAGTCATGTGGAAACAAAGAAAAGACGTTGATGCAGACCAGCAAGGTCTGGGGGACTCACCCATTGAGGGTAAGTCAGGGCACGTCTGGAGCAACCAGGAAAGCCCAAGCAGAAGAAGAGTTGCCTTTGGGAGGGCCCACTAGCCAACAGACTAGCGACTGCAAAGGAGCCTTGAGTGGACGCACTTTGAGCTGGCTCACAGGACACTCGTGCAGTGGAGGCCAGTGATCTTCAGTGCAGTCGGTGCTGGATGTGGAGTCTACTCGGACCCCAAAGTACAATTTCGTGGGAGACCAGGAAGAGGATGCACTTACAAATGTTCTTGGTGTCCAGGTGTCATGGTTCCATGTTACCCACAACAGCTATGTGCCTCAGCATCACTGGGGTCTCAGGGCAGCTTTGGAGAAGTCTGGAAATCTACCTCTGGTATTGCAAAGACTTCGGCATCTGGCGGGAGCTTCAGCGATGCAGACTGGGCAATTGCTTCTTAGGTGCCTGCCAAGCAGGGGAGTCACTCCTTGACCCTAAGGGAGGTTCTTCAGTCCTCTAATCTTAATGTAGAGCATCGAAGTTCCAGGATTCAGCTTCAGAGTTTTGTCCAGGGATATCTAAAGTCCTAAGGACTGGGGTCCCATACTTATACCAAGTTAGGGGGTTGGACATACTCTGGGGACCCACCTATGGGAGGGTCAGGGAAGGGCGGTGGTTACACCCATTCCCTTTGCCCAGTTTCATGCCAGAGCAGGGGCAGGTAGCCCCTGCAACCGGTTTGAACTGGACTATGCACAGGGACACCAAATGTGCCCCCAGTGCAGGACTTCAAAAGCACCAGAGAGTGCTCCCGCCCAGCCCCAATACACACTACCCTGTCTGGGGAGGTGGTTACACCTCCCTTCAACAGGAAACCTATTGTCCAGGCCTCCCCTGCCGGAGTTGCGGTCAGCAGCAGGAGGCTAGACCCGTGTCTGTGGCAGCGGCATCCATTTTGTGATGCCAGGGCTCTGAAAAGTTAATACCGGGTAGGCCGGTGTGTACATGTCTCTCCCGCCTGAACTGGTGGGGGGTAGTATTCCAAGATGTTTGACACCAAACACGACATGTTTCCGTGCAGCCATCCCAAAGTTAGCATTTAACGTGAGGTTATAATGCACTTAAGAGTATATGGCCAGGCTGCACCACAAACAGCACCAGAGGATTGACTCCGAACACTGCAGAGGGGCTCTGCTCATGCAGGGGCACCCTCTCACATGAAAACCAAGCACTCTGCCGTCAGGATTGTTAAGGCCTGCCATAGGAGTGACTTATAGGTTTATATGTGTGTGCAATGGTAGCGATATAGGTAGCCTATACCACAGTAAGGGGTGCATGCACCACCTTACCCAGGCTGCAGAAGCAGACCTGTGGTGTCATTTTGGAGGGCCTTCCAGGGGTGGCACAATACATGCTTCAGCCCCTGGTAGGCCTCTGGGGTGTCTATGCCCTTGGTACATAGTATACCATATACTAGGGACTTATAAGGGCACCCCAGAATCCAATCTGGGATGTACCTAAAGTACATGGAATCAATTTAGAGAGGAAGCAGCTAGGCTGGGGTCCTGAATAGCAGGGCCCCAGCCAGACTAAAGTCGAAAAACAGTGCTACACCAGCAAAAAAGTGGGGGTAACCATAAGAGGCAGATCCTACTCTCCTACAAAGGGTGCAGAAAGAGGCAAGAGAGATGCAGAAAGAAGCAAGAGAGGTGCACAAAGAAGCAAGAGAAGTTCAGAATGAAGCAACAGGGGTGCAGAAAGAGGCAAGAGTGGTGCAGAAAGAAGCAACAGATGTGCAGAAGGAGGCAAGAGAACTGCAGAAAGAGGCAAGAGAGTTGCAGAAAAAGGCAAAAGAGGTGCAGAAAGAGGGAACAGGGGTGCAGAAAGAGTAAAAGGGGTGCAGAAAGAGGCAAGGGAAGTGCAGAAAGAAGCAAAAGAGGTGGAGAAAGAGGCAAGAGAACTGCAGAAAGAAGCAAGAGAGGTACAGAAAGAGGCAAGAGAGGTGCAGGAAAAGGGAAGAAGGGTGCCGAAAGAGGCAAGAGGGGTGCAGAAAGAGGCAGAAGAGGTGCAGAAAGAGACAAGAGACGTGCAGAAAGAGGCAAATGGGGTGCAGAAACAGGCAAGAGATGTGTAGAAAGATGCAACAGAAAAAGGCAAGAGAGGTAGAGAAAGAGGCAAGTGAAGTACAGAAAGAGGCAAGAGAGGTGCAGAAACAGGCTCCATAGTTGCATAAAGAGGAAAAAGGGTGCAGAAAGAAACAAGAGAGGTACAGAAAGAAGCAAGAGAAGTGCAGAAAGACATAAGAGAGGTGCAGAAAGAGGCAAGAGGGGTGCAGAAAGAAGCAAGAGAGGTACAGAAAGAAGCAAGAGAAGTGCAGAATGAAGCAACAGGGGTGCAGAAAGCAGCAAGAGGGGTGCAGAAAGAGGCAAGAGAAGTGCAGAAAGAGGCAAGAGAGGTGCAGCAAGACATAAGAGAGGAGCAGAAAAAGGCAAGAGGGGCACAGAAAGAAGGAAGAGAGATACAGAAAGAAGCAAGAGAAGTGCAGAATGCAGCAAGAGGGGTGCAGAAAGAGGCAAGAGAAGTGCAGAGAGAAGCAACAGAGGTGCAGAAGGAGGCAAGAGAACTGCAGAAAGAGGCAAGAGAGTTGCAGAAACAGGCAAGAGAGGTACAGAAAGAAACAGGAGAGGTGCAGAAAAAAGAAAGAGCAGTGCAGAAAGAACCAACAATGGTGCAGAAAGAGGCAGGAAGGGTGCAGAAAAAGGCAAGAGATGTGCAGAAAGAAGCAAAAGAGGAACAGAAAGAGGCAAGAGAGGTGCAGAAAAAGGGACGATAGATGCAGAAAGAGGCAAGAGAGATGCACAAAGTGGGAAGAAGGGTGCAGAAAGAGGAAAGAGGGGGTAGAAAGAGGCAAGAGAAGTGCAGAAAGAAGCAACAGAGGTATAGAAACAGGCAAAAGAGGCACAGAAAGAGGGAACGGGGGGCAGGCAGAGGCAAGAGAGGTACAGAAAGAGGGAAGAGGGGTGCAGAAAGAAGCAAGAGAGGTACAGAAAGAGGCAAAAGGGGTACAGAAATGTGCAGGAGACATGCAGAAAGAGGCAAGAGAGGTGCAGGAAAAGGGAAGAAGGGTGCACCAAGAGGCAAGAGGGGTGCAGAAAGAAGCAAGAGGGATGCAGAAAGAGGGAATAGGGGTGCAGAAAGTAGCATGAGGGGTGCAGAAAGAAGCAAGAGAGGTACAGAAAGAAGCAAGAGAAGTGCAGAAAGAAGCAATAGGGTTGTAGAAAGAGGCTAGAGGGGTGCAGAAAGAGGAAAGAGAAGTGCAGAAAGAAGAAACAGAGGTGGAGAAGGAGAAGGAGGCAAGAGAACTGAAAAAAGAGGTAACAGAGTTGTAGAAACAGGCAAAAGATGTGCAGAAAGGGGGAACAGGGGTACAGGCAGAGGCAAGAGAGTTGAAGAAAGAGGGAAGAATGGAACAGAAAGAGGCAATAGGGGTGCATAAATGTGCAAGAGAGGAGCAGAAAGAAGCAAGAGCAGTGCAGAAAGAACCAACAGAGGCGTAGAAAGAAACAAGAGGGCTGCAGAAAGAGGCAAGCAAAGTGCTGAAAGAAGCAAAAGCAGTACAGAAAGAGGCAAGAGGGGTGCAGAAAGAGGCAAGAGAGGTGTACAATGAGGGAAGAAGGGTACAGAAAGAGGCAAGTATGGTGCAGAAAGAAGCAAGAAAGGTGCAGAAAGAAGCAAGAGAAGTGCAGAACAAAGCAACAGAGGTGCAGAAAGAGGCAAGAGGGGTGCAGAAAGAGGCAAGAGAGTTGCAGAAACATGCAGGAGAGGTGCAGAAAGAGGGAAGAAGGGTGCAGAAAGAGACAAGAGGGGTGCAGAAAGAAGCAAGTGAGGTGCAGAAAGAGGCAACAGAGGTGCAGAAACAGGCAAGAGAGGTGTAGAAACAGGCAAGAGAGGTGCAGAAAGAGGGAAGAAGGGTGCAGAAAGAGACAAGAGGGTGCAGAAAGAAGCAAGTGAGGTGCAGAAAGAGGCAACAGAGGTGCAGAAACAGGCAAGAGAGGTGGAAAACAGGCAAGAGAAGTGCAGAAAGAGGCAAGAGAAGTGCTGAAAGAAGCAACCAAGGTGTAGAAAGAAGCAAGAGAAGTAATGAAAGTTACAAGAGAGTTGAGTGCAGAAAAAAGCATGTGAATTGCAGAAAGAGGCAAGTGAGGTGCAGAAAGAGGCAAGAGAGGTGCAGAAAGAGGTAAGAGAGGTGCAGAAAGAGGCAAGTGAGGTGCCGAAACAGGCAAGAGGGGTGCAGAAGGAAGCAACAGAAATGCAGAAAAAGGCAAGAGAAGTGTAGAAACAGGCAACAGAGGTTCAGAAAGAGGGAAGAAGGATGCAGAAAGAGGGAAGAGAGGTGTAGAAAGAAGCAAGAGAGGTGCAGAAAGATGCAAGAGAAGTGCAGAAAGAAGCAAGCGAGGTGCAGAAAGAGGCAAGTGAGGTGCAGAAAGAGGCAAGTGAGGTGCAGAAATAGGGAAGAGGGTACAGAAAGAGGCAAGAGAGGTGCAGAAGAAAGAAGCAAGAGAGGTGCAGAAAGAAGCAAGAGAGGTGCAGAAAGAAGGGAGGTGCAGAATGCGGAAAGGATGTGCAGAATGAGGCAAGAGAAGTGCAGAAAAAGGAAGAAAGGTGAAGAAAGAAGCAAGAGAAATACAGAAAGAGCCAAGAGAAGTGCAGAAAGAAGTAAGAGTGGTTTGCACACCATTAGTACCAATTTTTTTTTTTTTTTTTAGTTCAAACTATTTTATTGAAGTTTCTTAGTAAACAGCAAACAAAGACATACATAAAAGAACAGTATTAAGCGATAATATCTGTTGCATTACATAAAATATAAAATCATCATTATCATTACCAAAGATATGCAAAAATTCATATTCATATAAAAAATAAAGAAAAGGGAAGGAGGGGGAGGTGAGGGGGAGGGGAACATCTACAAATAACTAATGCAAAAGTTATAAATAGAGCTACTATAGAATAATAATTATAGTATATATATTATAAACAATAAATATATAAATAAGCATTAAATATACCATTACGATGATAAATAAACATCAACAGGTAACCAGAATGAATGATAAGAATTAGAATTATGATTAATCCCTGATAAGGATAACTGAGCACCTCTTCTTGTAAAAATAACCCGTGACCACCAAGCATGAACTGATAATTTCGAAACATCTTTCCAACAGAAAGTAATAGATTTTAACGCAGCTGAAATTAAGAAATCAAAAAGTTTACCTTCAAGCACATTTAAACTCTGTGTTAACATAGCAGATTTGCATATTAACAATTTATAAGATAAATCCTCATGAATATTTAATATCTTTTAAATAATTTCCCAAACTTCTTCCCAGAATTTGAAAATTAAAGGACAATCATAAAGCATATGTTGTATTGAGCCCGGATGTATATTACAATGCCAACATATAGCAGATTGAAGAAGTTTAGCTTGGAATAAACGTAGCGGAGTCCATAAACAATTAAATAAAATATAAGAATTGGTTTGATACAGTGAAACAGGCAACCATCCAGAAATATTATTAAGCCAAATATTTTTCCAAGTATCACTAGATAATGAAAGAGAAAGCTCATTATTCCAAAACGTTAGAATCATATTTATGTTAGTACCTAGAGTATTAGACAATTTTTTATATAAAATAGAAACACCATGAGGTGAAGTTGATATAGTTTGGATATAAATTGATAGGTCAGCTTTAACATTAGATGGGATATCTTGAGGAAAAGAATCTAAAATTGAGTTACATAAATATTCGTATTTAATAATATCAGATGGAGGTAGGCTGAACTTTAATTGCAAGTCCTCAAACGATATAAAAGTATTACTAGAATAAACATCTTTAAAGAAAAAAATTCCAGCCTTAATCCAAGAAAACCAGAACCTGATATTTCTATTTAATTTAATAACATTGCTATACCATAACGATAAGTCTTCAGTATTATACATAGGAAGTAGAACATTTGTATCAAGGTCATTAAAAATCATTTTAGTGGATTTAAGAATAGCGGATTTATGAAAAAATGACGATTTATTAGACATAGTTACCAAAGTGGGTAACGGAAATGGATTTACAATAGATTTTTCAATATGAAGCCAAGTAGGTGGATTGTGTAAAGAGGAGTGATTAAACCATATGGAACTTTGTTTTAAAATAAAAGCTTTATGATAAAGAAAAAAGTCAGGAATACCAAACCCTGCATTACATTTAGGTATTTTTAATTTTTATAACTAATTCGAGGTGATTTGTTGTTCCAGAGAAATTTGGAAAGAAGTTTATTAACATCTTTATAAAACTTTAATGAAAATTGAGTAGGAACCATGGCAAGAGTATAAAAGATTTTTGGAGCAATAGTCATTTTAATAGAATCCATTCTGCCCCGCCATGAGAGGTGTAACGATGACCATTTAGATGTTTTTCCTTAATATAATCTAAGATAAAGTTACAATTTAAAGAAATTGTTGCTTTTATGGATGAAGAAAATAAAATACCAAGATATTTTAATTTGGATCTTTGCCAAATGATTTCATTCATAGGGATCATGTCAGGAGTACAATAAATATTCAGAGGAAAAAATTCAGTTTTGTTAGTGTTTAATTTATAACCAGAAATTGTAGAATATTGTGCTATAATCTCCAATAAGGAAGGGAATGAGGATATGGGGTCACTGATAAATAAAAGCACATCATCAGCATAAGCCAGTGTTTTAATAGTAACATCTTTTATATTGATTCCTTTAATATTATCACAAATCCTTATAGCATTAAGAAAAGGTTCTATACCAATTAAAAACAACAGTGGGGAAAGGGGACACCCTTGTCTTGTACCTCTAAAAAGGGAGAATTGATTCGAAATTTGGCCATTAATAAATAAACGTGCTGTAGGAGCAAAATATCAAGTTGAAATCATACGAATAAAAGTGTCACCAAAATTAAATGATGATAAAGTGTGGAATAAAAATTGCCAGTGAAGCTTATCAAAGGCTTTTTCAGCATCTAAGGCCATGACTCCTGATGGTAATGTTAAAGTAGAGCCTTGTTCAATGACATGTAACAAAGTCCTTGTGTTATTAGCAGAATATCTATTTTTCATAAACCCAGATTGATCTGTATGTATAATAGTATCTAATACAGGGGCTAATCTATTGACAAGTATTTTAGCATATAATTTACAATCTTGATTAATTAAAGCTATAGGACGATAATTAGATACTGGTTTGGGAAGTACAATAATTAAAGCCTCAGTAAAAGAACCTGAGGTAACTCCTGAAGAACCAAAAGATGTAAAAAGCTGAAATAAAAAAGGTAAAAGTTGAGACTGAAATTCTTTATAAAATTCAGCCGGGATACCGTCAGGCCCCGGAGATTTATTGTTTTTAAGAGATTTTATGGCAGATAAAATTTCATTTTTAGTAATGGGAGAATCAAGTTCAATTTTATCTGATTTTGAAATCTTAGGTAATCTACATGAATTTAAAAAAGAATCAATTAAGGAGTCATCATGAACATCGGGCTTATTATATAGATTAGAGTAAAAATCCAAAAATTCATTCACTATGTCTTTATGCGAAAAAAGCAATTTTACCATTAGGGCCATGAATTGAGTTGATTTGAGTTTTATCCCTTTTTATACGCAAATAATTAGCCAAAAGTCTACCAGATCTATTAGCATTGAACTTAAATTTGGCTTTCGCTTTGGAAATCTGAACACCAGCTCTTTTACTAAGAATTGTATTAAATTCGTAACGAAGCTTTTGTAACTTACTTCTATATTGAGGATCATTAGATGTGATGAAAAGTCGTTCATTTTTCGCAATTTGCGTTTCTAATTTTTTAATATTCGCATTAAAGGTTTTATTTTTGTGGGCCATAATAGGGATAGTAACCCCTCTAATGTATGCTTTAAAAGCATCCCATCTATTAACCATTGAAGTGGAACCCTCAGGATTAAGCATAAAATAATCATGAATGGCGTTTAAAAGTTTTGGGGGCATATTAGCAAGACCCACGTTAAAATTAGCGCCGTTTTAGCGGCAGGAAACTGCCGCTAAAACGGCGATAATGGGCTTGCTAATATCCGTTATAGAATTCCAATAGAAGCCCAGGTTAGATGTGCAGGACATCTAACCTGGGCTTCTATTGGAATTCCATAACGCATATTAGCAAGCCCATTATCGCCGTTTTAGCGGCAGTTTACTGCCGCTAAAACGGCGATAATTTTAACGTGGGTCTTGCTAATATGCCCCTTGGTTTGTTATGTTCATTGAGAGCTATACCGGTATTCATTCTCCATCTAGGTTATTTTGAAAAAGTTGGATTTAGATTTAAAACACAAGAAATCATAGCATGATCTGAAACATCAATGTTACCAATCTTTGGATTAATAACTGAATTAATGAATTGCTTAGTAACAAGTAAATAATCAATCCTAGAGTGAGAATTATGAGGATTGGAAAAAAATGTAAAACTTTTGTCTGTAGGGAAATGTAGCCTCCATATATCAACTAACTTAGTGGTTTGGAGAAATGATTTAAAAGCATAGTAACTCTTAGGAGGGTGATATTTAGTAAGGGATAGTCTGTCTAATAAAGGATCAGATATGACATTAAAATCACCACCAACAATAAGAGGAACATTACCAATCTCTAGAACCTCAGATGAAAGATTGGTCCAAAAAACAGGATCATCCGCAATAGGACCATAAACATTAATTAAAAATATGACTGAATCATAAACTTTAGCTTTAACAATTAAATATCTCCCTCTGCATCTGAAGTTTTGCTCAGGACTTGACAATGTAGTTTTTTTGCAAAAAGGATAGCTACACCATTTTTTTACCATTAGCAGGAGAAGATATTATAATGTCAACCCACTTTTTCTTCATATAGTTTAAGATTTTGTCATCTATATGAGTTTCCTGAATAAAACAAATATCAGCTTTGCAATTACCTAAATAATCTAAAATTTTTGTACGTTTAACTGGATGGCGTAAGCCTTTAACATTTAATGAGACTACTTTAATATTAGCCATGATGAAAGAAAAGGCGAGAAAAGGTTAAGAATAGGAAGGTAAGAAAGAGGCACAGAAATTAGGAAGAAAGTAGCTCCAGAACTAGTAATAGGGAAAGGCAAAAATAAAACATAGAAAAAGAGACAAACAGAATACATAAATATGAAAAGTGAAACGCACACACGCTTTACAAGCATGACCGGAACCGTTGGAGCCCAATTTAAGAAATATTCATTAAGAAATCAGAAAAGCCAAAACTTATAGCAATCAGGTAGTAGGGTCATTAGTATCCATTGAATGTTGTGACTGCTGATTTAAAAAATGTTGCAGATCCTCAGGCCGCTGAAAGGATTTTGAAAAATTGTCTTTCCAAATGCGCATTGTTGACGGATCAAAAAGGCCATATTTGTAACCAAGACTTCGAATTGAGGACGAAGATTAGTGAATTCCCTGCGAATAGCCACAGTTTCTTTGGCAAAGTCTTGATGGATAAAAATTTTATTCCCATTGACCACTAGGGAAGGAATTTCTCATGCTGCTTTTCTGATCAAAACCAAATGATGGTGTCGAAGAACTTTGAAGATCATTTGGCGTGGTTTCGTATGTTGAGGATTTCGATGGGACGGAATCCTATGAGCTTTATCAATTTCAAATTTTTCTGGAAATTTGATATTTAATAGCCCAGGAAGTAAAGTCTCCAGATATAATCTACAGTTATCTCCTTCAACCTCCTCTGGTAGATTAAATATGCGTAGATTATACTGTCTGTTGTGATTTTCCATATCCAAAAGATGTGAGCACATAGGTGTTATTTTCGCTACAAGTGGGGTAAATGTGTCCACTTTAACTTTATTATCCTGTATTTTAATTGAATTGTCAGATATTTTCATTGACATACATGCCATTTCTTTGCGCACGTTTTTAATTTCTGTCGCAATAGTGTCAGTATTCGCACGCCGAGCCTGAATTTCTTCCAGAATTAGAGACAGTGAAGGTTCAGAAGACTCAACCGCTTAAGATTTAATTGGAGGAGGAGAAACCTGCTGTCTCCTTTTACTGTGAAGAGGATTTTTATTATCCATTTTCTTGAATAAAAAATGTACTTTGAAGAAAAAAGCAGAGTTTATGGGTAAATAGAGTGAAAAAAAAAGCAAAGAAATCTTTAAAATGACTGGTGCAGCAGCTAAAATGAACTATGGGAGTGGCTAGGCCCAAGCCAGGCCCTTTCCTTAAAGTATTCTCCGCCCCCTTGACAGACCAGCCTGGCAGTACCTGAGAGCAGAGCTGAGAGCAGGAACCAGAAGTTGAAAAATACCACTCCCGCAGTCCAGAAACGCAGGAAACTACTTCAGCATGCAGGTACAGCCTTTAGAAGCACAGCGACCTTGTTTCAGAGCATTTTCTGACAGAAAATCGTCGTATTAGACGTAAAAACGGGCGAAAACACGGAGGAGCTCACCGGGTGGCAGCCATCTTGATTCGCGCGCTCGCACGTCTCCCTCATTAGTACCAATTTAACACCCACATTTAGCAATAAGTAACAGGTAACCATTCTATGTTTGGAAAGGGCCTTCCACCACGCTGTAACACTTGTCACTGCATTTTTGATAACGTTCGAGCCGTTTGAGCTAGAAACAAAGTTTTTTTGTTCAAATCTGCAGATTATGCAGCAGATGATGGATTATGTGGCAAATGTTGAAAATGTATAATTATGCGAAAATCGGTGCAGCCGAACAGTCACATAATTCCAGTGGCCCTACTCATACCTCTGACTAGGTCCAGAAGTGCTCCTCAGTGGTTCCTTCTTTTTTGACTCATTGAGTTTATAGTTTAGCTTCTATGAAAACAAGGAAGACTAATCCTGAGGTTACCACTCCACAAGGTTTTATTTTATTTCATTTTAACGTGTTTTTAATGGTGATTCACATTCTGTATAAACTGTTGCTCTGAAAATATGACATGAGATGCACGTTTGTAAAGGTTTTAATTAACTGTACAATACATTTAAATTCAAATTCACTCCACAAGACAGACTACCATACCACATAATTTCTCACCATAACACATAAACCTACTCTACATAATTCCTATACACTAAATACCACATACTTTCCATCCACATAATTTCACTGCACAACATACCACATAATTCCACTACACACAACGCACATCCACTCCACTCCAAAAAACAATGGTAAAAAACTTTTACATTTCCCATACCAATAGCTCTAACTCTCGCAAATCCGAGACCTATTACAACTAGTAGTCGCGTTTGCAGAGTGGTGGAGAAAAGGTGCTGAGCCTCCGAACAGTGCTCAGGAATTCTGCTGTGTAGGACTCACAGGAGGTACCAGGATGGCTTCTTGGCCCCCAAAGTCCCTCAGGAGTAATGTGGACTTCATCCCCCAACCAGTAGTGTACCAGGAGGCGCACTTGCAGAGTGGTGGAGAAAGGGGGGAGTGGCCTCCAAAGACCTCTTAGCAATCTCACTGTATGGGACTTACTGGAGGTAACAGGAGGGGTAATTGGCCCCCAAGGACATCCTTGGGGGCCAATTACCCCTCCTATTAACTCCAGTAAGTCCCACACAACAGGATTGTTAAGTTCTCATAGCAGGCCATGCCCCCTTTGCCCATCACTCAGTAAACGCCCTCCCTGGCATGCTCTTGGATGGGGATTGAAGTCCTCTTCGCTGCTGGGGGTCCTTAGGGGCCAACTAGCCTACCTGTTACCTCCAGTAAGCCCCACACAGTGGTACTGCTGAGAGGTAGACATAGGCCACGCCCCCTTTCCCCACCACTCTGCAAACATGCTTCCTGCGTACTCTTGGTTGGGGGATGAAGTCCCCTTGCCGCCTGAGAGTCCCTGGGGGCCAACTAGCCCTCCTGTTTCCTCTAGTAAGCCTCACATAGCTGGATTGCTGAGAGTGGTCAGAGGCCACACTCCCTTTTTACACCACTCTGCAAACAGGTCTCCTGGTGCACTGCTGCTTGGGGGATGAAGTCTACTACAGTCCCAAGGTCCTCAACAAAGGGACCTCAACGCCCCACCACCAGTGTGCCAAGAGGCGTGTTTGCAGAGTGTTGTAAAAACGGGCATAGCCTCGGACCACCTCTCAGCAATCCCACTGTGTGGGGCTGACTGGAGGTACCTGGTGGGCTTGTTGGCCCCCAGGGACCCTCAGTAGCACTAGTGGAGAAGTGTGGCTCAATGGTTAGAGCGGCAGACCCTGATGCAGAGATCTGGCCCGGGACCAGGGTTCAATTCCCGCCTCGGCGGTTCTTGGACTCAATTTCCTCGGACCTGATAATTCTCGCCTCGGTGCCTATTCTAATCATGGGTCCCACTCTGCAACTCTGTGCAATAGCTTGCTTAATCTCCACAACGGCCCCACCAGCGCTGGGATGCCTGGCTTCACCTTGGGGGTGCCCAGGAGTGGACATTTCACAGGGAATAGCCAGGAAGGGTTCCACAGCGGTATGCGTATAGCGCCAGGATGCCCCAGTTGGGGTGGCAGTGCGCTTTACAAGTACGAATTTTTCCTTTTTACCTTTACTTCATCCCCCAAACCAGAGCACACCAGGAGGTGCATTTGCAGAGTGGTGCATGGAGGGGGCGGGGCCTCTGGCGTATTGCTGGTTTCTTTTTTCAAATTTTCTTTTAGGAAGGGGGGCTGTGTGGCCCTTCTTCCCTGGACCCTTTTGGAGCTTGGGGACCCCATTCCAAGGAGCCTGAGCCATTTAAAAAAATTGAAAAGGGAGGGGGGCAAGAGGCCCCCCTGAGGCCGATTACGGCCCCGGGGACCACATCCCACCGGGGCTAGGCCTTTATTTGTTTTTATTTTTTTAAAGGTCAGGGGGCCCGTGCTGCCCCCTTCCTAGTCCGATTTCGGCCCCGGGGACCCCATCCCATGAGGCCTGGCAAAAGTTTTTTATGGAAGGAGGGCCGCTTGGTCCCCCTTCCCTGGGCAATTTTGGACCCGGGGACCCAATTCCACCAGGGCCTGCCAGCCTTTGTAAGAATTTTTTTTTGGAGGGGGGCCATGTTGCCCCCCTCCTGAGGCCAATTTTTGGCCCCGGGGACCCCGTCCCCCGGGGCATGGCCTCTATGTTGGGAACCATGGGAGGAGCCCCAATGCCCCCGTGGTCCCTGCCAGCTCCCCGCCTCCTGCGGAAGCCGGCATTGCTTTTGGGCAAATGGAACTGCTGACATGCAGCTCCCTTTTCCCAAAAGCAGTTCTGCTTCACTTCATGGAAGCGAGAACATCTTATCTGCTCTCACTTCCATGTAGCGAAGCAGAAGTTTGCTATGGCAGGACGGGAGCATTGCTCCCGCCCTGCCATAGCAAACTGCAATGTCCCGGGGGGCACCCTGGGACATTGCTGGAGCCGGCCCTGGGAGGGTGGCGGTCCCCAGGGCCATCTAGGGCTCCAGGAGGGGGGCCGCACGGCCCCCCTCCCAACAGATGTAAAGCCCTGAAGAGGTGGTGGTCCCCGAGGCCAGGAGTCCTCAACGGACCCCCACATTTACATAATATATGCCCCGGGGAGGTGGTGGTCTCCGGGGCAGTGGGAGGTCCTAACTATAACTTCCTACTGGCGACCACCAGTAGGTAATAGATATAGATATAGCTATAGAGAGATATAGATATATAGATATAGAAATACATGCGTATACATTTATACTTTATATATACACATGTATATATATGTGTGTGTGGGTGGGTTTGCGTTACTATCCTTGTGGGGACTTGGATGTGATAGCACACTCGCACCTTGGGGACTTGATTGCACTGTGTGGATCTGAACCCAGGTCCCCATAAAGAAATGTCTTCTAAACATTAAAAAATGACTTCAGGAAGATCTGTATCGATTTTTTACAATATTTACTTGTGGGGACCTGTATTTCATCAAGTGAGTTTATACTTTTGCTCAGCTCTGCCCCTGTAGACAGAAGGCAGTACTGCAGTCTTAAACACACTTTGCATTTAAGCACACTTTGCTCACTGGAAACACATACCAGCAGCATAAAGGACAGACTCTTAAAGGAAAAGGTGCATACCTGTGTACTTATCTAAATATTTTTCATGCAAATTAACCGTTTCTCTATTTATTAAAATAAAAATGTATTTTACATTAAGCTATTGAATTTAGATTTTTTGTCTCTGGAAATTGTAAGTGGCTTTATAAACTTTGCTAAAAGCATTTTTCATCAGATTTGAATCCCAGAATACTTCACTATTGCCGTTTGATCCTTATCTGCAATTAAAGAATGATGGTGCGCTACACTGTAATAGAATATAGACTGATTTGATAGAATGTTGCCAATAACTTCAAGGTAATCAATTTTTATGTTGCTTTGCCTTTGTTTACATTTTAATATGCACTATGGAATATGTTGATTTAGATGATGACTAGATGAGTGAGTGACTAGTGTTGCATTGTGTTTATGCCCATAGCACGGCAACGTTTATTTTCAACAGAAAAGTTATGTTCTTATAAAATTAGTGAACTTCTTATAAGATGTATTCAAATAGAGCCGTAATATAAAATTACATTTAAATCTTTTGAATTGCTTAGTTTAAAAACTGTTCCTAAAACTTTACAAATTAAAACAGTTTGTTAATATTCCTAAAGATGGGTGAAAAACATATAAAAAGAAGGATGCACCAAAAGTGTTTTCTTCTACTGACGGCATGTGCATATTGTGCCATCACATAAATTTTCCCTGTTAGGCTGATTTTGACTTTTCTACACTATTGCTGCTTAAGGTTTATGGAAAGTATGTATGGCAAATGCATGGTTTTATTCATCAAATAGTCCTTCTTTGTTTAAATATGAAACAGCTGAGTTTTTCCTTCTTGTTTCCCAATCTGGGACCAAATGTACAAACAGACTGGTTCTAAAAAAGTGACTGCACATTGTGGTTGCAAAATATTACTACATAAAAACCATTACAAATTACAGTAGGAGGTGATGCCTATTTTAAACCTGCAAGACCTTAGACACTTTCAACCATTCAGACAGACTCTCGCAAAATGGGTTTAATGCTTGGTAAATCACCATTCTGTAGTTGCAAACTCAACCGCTAAATGTATTTAGACATCAGGCCCCTGGTGCTGACACCTTGACCCAGATGTACTAATATTTGCAAGAAGGCAGTGCAGAATTCATACTAAGATAAAGAAAATGTTTTCTCTCTGCCACCGCTAGCGCATGTTTGGCTGCCACGCTACAACACACACACCCTTGCACTATAGAGCAAAAGGATGTGTGCCTTCTGTAAAGCATAGGTGTTGTACCGGAAAACAACCCTTCCAGTACAAAAACTATGCATTAAGATGTTTCCCACTTTGCATGTGTGCTATACAATGCAGCATTCATGCAAAGGTGAGAAAATATGGAGAAATTAAAGCATTTCTCCTCATTACACCGGCCTTGTGGAAGTATAAGGTTTTGGCACAGATCCATGTCTACCAATGTAAGTAGATAGGGAATTGCATCCAAACACATGGAACACCCATTGCAGCAAGCAACGAAAAGAAGAGTATAGTGCAACTTCGTGTTACTTTGGGATGTTTACCAAATCCTGATTTTTTTAATGAATATTAAACCCCAGCTTAACATGCTGCCCTGGGTTTGCTTCACAAAAATGATGGTAACCAAGTGCAAAGCATTAATAAATCTGTCCCTTTAAGTCAGCCTCTTGAAAGAATTAAGCATCCTCATTTAAAGGTAGTATGAGTATGACTCTTACTCCAAATTAGTCTCCTATCCCTCTGTGTTCTATGTATAGTGTACTGACATCTAAGTTTGACAAGAGTCATGCAACATTGCAAGTTTTGAACAGAGAGTGGAGCGATGAACAGAGGGTTGGGCGACAGGAGAGGTGCCAGATGGCAATATTTGCATGCTTTCCTCTCTTGCACTGACTTGACTTAAAATATATTGTAATTACTAGCAAGATTTGTGGCAGCTTTAACCGGACAAAAATACACCAGGTAAAAAATACTTCAGATGATCAATTTACTCCCAAGTTAGATTATCATTTAAAGCTCAAACTCCTGAGTGCACTCAAAACCGGATTAGAGCCCACATTGGAATTGGGTTACTGTGTTTTTAACAGACATAACTTTTTATAATGTATCATTTGCACATATAACTAATGAGATAGTGTAAAAGAAAATATGTAAAACATTCTTTGGTATTACCTAGCTATTTTAACATTTTTACATATTGATAAAACATAAATTGATTTACTAAGGAAAACATTGGTTTATTTAGGAAAGAAGACCACACAATTTGAGCAAATTGTATTCAAAAGTTATTCATCAATAATTAATCATTGTATCTCGCAATTAATCCCATGATTTATATTTAATAAAGACAGTCCTCATTAACACTGTCCTTTCCACTCCCTGTGTAAAATAGTTTGTGTAAAACATTCAATGTTGCACTCAAGAGAAAACAAACATACATGTATCCACTTGTTATGATTAAGAACACACCTTTAAAAATATGAACACTACTACAAGTGAGTGAGTCTCCAAGTTAAAGTTATTTAGTTCATTAGTCAGGATGCATACTTTGCCTGAATCTACAAACATTCTATAGCCATGTGTCCAATGGAGAGGGTAGCTGAGGGGGGAGAGGTATATTTTGAGTGGTCCGTCTATTCAATAAGTTGCAGGACAAACTTTGCACCGAGTTCTAAAGCATTTTCCAGTGAACCACTCATTTTCTAAAGTTGCTTGCTGTAATTATACTGAATTCAAAAGGACAGAACTTCCCTAGGAAGACTGAAATTCCTTTTTCACAAAAGAGCAGTCAAAATGCAATGTGCGAACATGGTTCCCATCAACTGAATCCCTACTCTTGGTGATAAGGCACCACATTAGGGTTGCCACATGGCCGGTTTTCTACTGGCATGACCATCAATTTAGTGCCCCGGCTATTAAAGAAACTAGAAAAATCACCTATAGCCAGTAATTTTCCTCCTTATCACTGCATGCGTCAAACAGCAAATATAAGAAAGAGGCACACATCTCATTCAGTTATGGTAGATGTGCTTAAGAACTTACAGTGATCACAGGGGCATGTCTAGGGGGGCCAAGAAAGTGGACGCTCCTTAAGAGAGCTCCGTATCACCACCCCTGTTATCAGTCACCTATCTGAATATCTCCTGCCATTGGCCTCTTGGGGGGTTACACTGTAATGTTGAGCTTGTGGTAAGCTAGTTTAGTCATTTGTGAACATCTGGCGATGCTGGGGGAATTGATTTCTCACAGCTAAGCTGACACCTTGAGACTGCCGCCGCTGAGGCCTGGGATCAGAGTTGGCAGCTCCCGCAGGTGAGCTCCCTGATGCTGTGGAAAGACTGTGGTTGACTGACTGCACTTTCATTCCCTCCTACCACCCGTTTCTGGCTCTGCAACTGTGATGACCTGATTGATGCAGGCAGGGAGGGGCCAAACACTGTACCACATCTCACTGTGCTCCAGGAGCCATAAGACACCGGGAGCTGCGCAGCACCTGATTGGGTCTCTGATTTTGTCTGGGGTCCCCCCTGTCCTTACCACGTCCTGTCCTATATTGAGGCCCACTGGAGTTGGAATTGGCAGCACTCCCTGCTGTGAGATGCTGCACTGCCACATGCGACGAGGGTAACCAGCCATTGGTCTCACTCAGCCAGAAGAACAGGCGGTCTGTTGAGGGAAACCCCCTCCCCCTCCTTTCTATTGTTTCGCTACATTTTGAGTTAAAGGTGACTTCCCCCCTCCTAGGAAGAGAAACAACCCGGCGGTAAGGTGCTGGGGTGCTCCCGATTTATCAATGGGTGAATTGGCCCAGAGCCATTGACCACCGCTTGGGTGGGTTGAGGGCGAGCCCTGCTGCCGCTGGTGAGCTATCACAGTGGAGGGCCCTTCCACCCATACTGAGGCATGGATTGGCCTGATGTTGGCTGGTGTGGGTTGGGGTCCCTGAAGACTTGGTGCATCGAACCTTCCAACATCATGATTGCTGAGATGTTACTCCCCCCTGCCTCCCATTTGATCTGCAGACCCATTGGCCTGGTGACTCTGACCACTGCTGGGGGGCTGAGGGAGAGCCCTTCTGACTACAGACTTGCTGGTGTGGCCTTGATTGGGCCCCAGAGGGAAGAGTGCTCCCATGGTGAGGGGGTCAAGCTTTAAATCCCTGGCCCCAATCGGTGAATAGGTTGATCCGTGAGAGCCCATCACAGAAGGGATGGAGAATCCTTGATGTGGGGGGTGCTGATGACTCTGGGGTGGGATTGTGCTGGGCTCAGGAAAAATGACAGGTCGCAGGCCCTTGGGGGGGGACCTTGATAGGGGAGGTTCCACCCTCCACCCTTGTGCCTGCCTGGCAGTGGCAACTACCCAACCCAGTCCTACTCCCTCGTACTAAAGACGAGATCATGACTCGAGTGGCCCATGGGGGCCAGTCGCAACAGCAGATGAAGATGGACAAATACACCATCCTCCCGGGGGAGAGATGGGATGGGACCCTGTGGAGTGAGCCGATTGAGGGCATCATTGCTCCCGCTGGAGTCAAATATTGACACAGTGACCACAGAGGTCACCCTGTTACGAGCGAACCACAGGAAGGTCATTGAGAAAACCACGTATACTGAGAAGATCCTGAACCAGGGGAGATGACGGAGCTGAAGACCAAGGTGGAGAGGGCAGCGTTGAACTATTTGTGGAGGACTTTAGCCTAAAAGTATTGCAACCCAAGAAACTGTCCAATTTCTTTTCTGTAGAACCGGTGCCCCGGATTACCTGCTCCACAACCAAGACTGGGGTACCACCGAGGACCATCATTGCTCGCATCTTCCATCATGGAAGGCTTGAGGCCAACCACCTTTTATTTCGTAAACGTTTGAAGACTCTGCTGTTCTCCTGATTTTCCCGATTTTCGCGGTTTGGGCTCTGTCTTTAGCGCTGGGAAGCCTCTGGTAGCCATGCGCTTTTTAAGTGTCTATTCATTCATTCATTCATTCATAAAGACAGGGATGTCATTAAGCAGACAGCATGTACTAGGGAGGAACTCCACTTTGAGAAGGAGGCAATACAGCTCTACCCGGATTTTACTCTCAGGGTCCAGCAGCAGAGAAGGAGTTTCTGGGAGGTGAAATGTAAGCCTGGGCAAAGCACTACGCTACGCTTGCGTAGTTTGCGAAGTTTGCGCTACTTCGCACTACGCAAATTGCACGTAGCACAGTGCAAACACGCGTAGCGTAGCGTAGCGGTCATTTTTTGCTTGCTCGCGGTCCTCAACGTCAAGTTGGCGACCGCGAGCAAGCAAAATGACATCCCGGCGAGACTTTTTCCTTGTTCGCGATCAGCAACATCAAGTTGCCGATCGCGAGCGTGGAAAATAAACCTCCCGGCGAGATTCTCAACGCGGGAGGTCAGGTTTCTCATTGCGAGTGGTTGCGCATGCTCGCGACCGCTCGCGATGAGAAACTACCAGTCCGCGTTGAGAAGCTGCCGCTCGAGTAAAAATCTACTCGAGCGGCAGTAAAGACAGCTCGCACTGTGCAAGATGCCGTTTTCAATGATTGCACAGTGCGGACAAGCATCCGGCACTGTGCAATCAGTGCGAACAGCATTTTGCACAGTGCACTACGCAGTTCGCGTAGCTACGCGTAGCTCGCGTAGTGCAAGGTGCACTTCACGTAGCTTCGCGTAGCGCTACTTCGCGAACTACGCCCAGGGTTAGTGAAATGTAAACTAGGGACCAAGAGGTGAAATACATGATGCTGTTTCTGGCCCAGCTTCAGGTGCTCCATGATGGTAAAGCCTGGATCTTCAATACACTGGAGAAATCATGGGACTTGCTGGGTGGCTGGAGGCCAGTAGGGAAGAGACGCACAGAGACACCGGCGTAAAGACACTCCGCGCACTGGCATGAGACCAGGGCCTGCTTCTATGGGTTGGGAGCCACAGATGGACACTGGCTGCTTCCGGTGCTCACAGACCACAGCTGGGGGATCCAGTGTGCCCAGAGGATAACCTCCTTACTGAGGGACCAGGTAACACCGACGAGGAGTGCAGCTCTCTATCCCTATACTCAGAAGGAGATCACTGATGTCATTGGACATGAGGGTGAGACTATTTGTAGTGGGACATTACTTCAAAATATTTTTTATTCACAATGTAAAAGAGTGTTGAACCACAATTGCTGTAGCAACTACTTCTTAAGGGGATGAGTATTATTGTTTAATTCTTGTGTTGATTGTCTTATCTCGAGGTCAGGAGTGATAGTTTCCATTTGGGGAAAGTTGATATTGTTTTTTTGGGGCCACAGGCACCCTGCGAATTGGGGATGCTAGGCAGTTTGATGCTTGAATTTTAGAAGGCCAGGATGGGGGAAGATTGGGAGGAGCTTGATTTAAAAAAAATGTTTATGGCATGCATCACTACCATATCCCAGGGCCTGCTCCAAGTGTATGAGAAGGCTATGTGTCCTAATCATCTATGGGCATGATGTCTGATGCCCCACACACACAGGCCCTCTTAGCTCAACAAGGGGATGCATTTACTTTTCTATCCTGGAATGTTGATGGCCTATGGAGCAAGTTCGAGGGGGGATAGTCACGCAGTACCTGGGTCTTCATGCACTTCACATTGTATTTCTTCAGGAAACCCATTTGAAGGGGACTGAGATAAAGATGCTTAACAGGCAGGTGTACATGATGAGTGCACACACAGGATTTACCTCAGGCTTTAGGGCAGTGGTGATCTTAGTTAAAAAATCTACGCCTCTCACTGTCCACCATACTTGGGTGGATACTAAGGGGAGATATATGGCGCAAACCTGTATCTGGAATGGGTGGACTCTCAATCAGTGTGTTATATACGGCTCACCTACGTTTAATGCCGCAATATTGACAGACTGGGGTGAAATACTACTGGAGGGAATCCTACTATTAGTGGGCAACTTCAATCATATTCTGGAAGCAACAGTAGACCGGGACACCCCAGGTGGGGTAGGACCTCTTAGACGGGGACTGTTGACCTTCGTGGAGGCCATGGGGCTGGGAGACATCTGGCGCATCCTCAACCCAAGAGCACAGCAGTACACACACTACTCTGGGGCATATCATACCTCAACACGCATAGACTATCTCCTTACCCCACATGCTTCACTGGCACACTTCCACAAGGCAAGGATTATGGTGAGAGGGATCTCTGACCATGCATCCATATGGGTGGAATTGCAGGGTCTGGACACTAGAGTCAGGGGAGGATGGAAGCTTTACCCCTGGTACCTTAAAACGTGATAATTATGGAAGCCATTAGGGAAGGCACCAAGCTCTATTTTCAAGATAATGTAGGCACACTATGGAAGGCATACAAACTAGTCATCTGGGGCCAAGCAATGTTGCTCATAACAGGGGAAAAGTGCAGGAAGTGGGATTGGCTGCCAGGCTAGAGGAGGAGATACTGGTGATGGAGGCTCTGATGTGCACACCCCCATGCAGGAACAGCATGACAAACTTCGACTTAATCAACAGAAGTACAGAGACGTAGAGAAGAGCAGGGTGTGAAGTATTGCCCTCACCACCCAACGGAGAGTGTACGAGGTTGGTGACAGAGAAGGATGCTTGGTGGCATGGTTGGGCAATAGGGAAAAGGAACAAAGTTGGGTGGATGAGGTACTGATGGGGGATGGGACAGTAATCCAGGGTAATAGGGCCATTGCAGCATCATTTGCCTCCTACTACAACTCTCTGCACAGTTCGAGGGCCTCCCAGTCCTGGGCAGACACTAAGGAATTTCTAAGGGACATTGCCTTACCGGGGCTGACTGGTGACAAGAGGCAGGATATGGAGATGGACATAGGGGGAGTAGAGCTGGGTCAGGCCATTAGGGATTTACAGACTGGCAAAGCACAGGGCCTGAATGGCTTACTGGAAGAACTGTATAGAAGGCTGGCACATGAGCTAGCCCTGCATCTATGCACCATGTTCCACCCACGGAGGCGCAGGGGAGTGCTCCAAAAGGACCAAAGACTGCCCACTATAGTGGTAATTCACAAAGAGGGAAATCCCCATAAGGACTGTGCCTCCTACCATCCCAAATCACTTTTGAATGTCGAGGGGAAAGTCCTGGCAAAACCCCTGGCCACCCGCCTGAGGAGAGTCATAGAGAAACTAACCCATCCTGACCAGTCGTGTCTAATGCCGCATATAGGGACAAGGTTAAACATCTGACAGCAATATGCTTGCTTTGAGGGGACAGAGGGGAGAGGAGCCGGTGGCGGTCCTGTCGCTTGAAGCGACTAAGGCCTTCGATACTATTGAATGGGTATATCTATTGGCAGTGATTGAATGGATGGGATTTGGTGCTAACTATATAGGCTGGGTGAATCTACTCTATACTAAATCGCTAGCACAGGTGCCAATGACTGGGGTGAGGTTGCATTAATTCCGGCTTCACAGGGATACCCGGCAGGGCTGCCCGCTCTAGCTGATGCTCTTTGTCTTGGTGTTGGAGGTATTGGTATATTTTGTGCGTGCTGACCCATTGGTGAGTGGCCTTGGGTGCGGAGGGGAATGGGTAGACAAAATCTCCCTCTATGCTGACAATAGCCTGCTTTATGTTACGGAACCTAAGGTCTCTATTCCCAGACTGCTGCATATTTTCCACTTCTTCTTCACATATTTGGGATACATGATTGATCGGGGAAGTCTCTCCTATATCCTCGGTGTGCATGAACGACACAGTGCAATCTCCTAGAGGGCCTTAGGGCTGGACATGGTGGGCTTCAAATGTCTGGACCTCTATATGACCAGGCAGCATGAATTGTTCTACACGATCAACCCCTACTCAGTGTTGGATCACTTTAGAACTGATGTCAAGCACTGGAAGTCGTTGCCCCTGTCACTCCTTGGCAGGGCGGCAATGTACAAAATGACTGTTTTACCAAAATTCTTAGATGTGCTGCAAAACACGCCATATCAGGTATCGCCAAGGTTCTTCCACAATGTAAGCCAGTTAGTCTGACAGCTACTGTGGGATGGGGGGTGCATAGGATTGCATTGAATAAGCTCAAGAGGGGATGGCACGATGGTGGCATTACCCTGCCTGATCTAGAAAAGTTTTCCTGGGCGTCGCAACTGAAATGGGTTAACGACTGGGTCTTTTCTCTCAAGACTGAGCCCTTGATCAGGGCGGACCACATGGCCCTTGGTCACAGGGATTATCCCAGGGAGTTCTATTACAAGTGGGGTTGCAGGTCTCATACGAGGGTAACGGCTTCGATGCGGTGGAGGGTAACTAGATTCCTGGGATGGCAGGGCCGACTCACCGAAATGACCCCTTTATGGGACAGTGACATGTTGGCTGATGTAGGTTGCCTTTGAGGGTTTAAGGAATGGAATTTGATAGGCATTTCATCACTAGGGGACATATGGAGAGGGGAGGACATGATCACCTGGGAGGTGTTGCAGTCACAATACGACATGGCCCCCGGGGAAGTCTTTATATACCATCAGTTGCGACATGCATTGTGGACATGTGTGGCAAGAGAGCAGGCACTTGAAAACTCCTCCCCCTAAGAGGACAGATTGATGACGGAACCACTCCTTTCTAAGGCGGTCTCCCTAACCTATGGTAAACTACTGCACAATGCCCCTCAGCTCAAAGAAACCTGGGAAGCTGAAATTAGCAAGATGGATGAGAAGGAATGGGAAGAGGCACTCCGATCACCCAGAGTGGTGGCAGTCAGAGCTTGATTCAGACTGATTCAACTCCGGATACTGCACAGATTGTACTACAAACAACAGTTCCTACACAAGATAGATAGGGCGAGTACAGATGAGTGCGCCAGGGATTGTGGAATTCAGGGGGGTTCCTAAAGACAATATGGGATTGCCCGAAGCTGGAGGTATTCTGGGGGTGGCTCCACAGTGGCCACCAAAAGTGTGCTAGATTCATGTCCAAGGACTCAAATAAAATGATTCTACTGAATATCTGGTGCAAGGAATGCCATGGAAAATACACTAGATCACTATCCACTGTGGGCTTTACAGTGACGAAATAAAATACAGTTTGCCGATGGGGTACAGCTGATCCACCGGGCATGGAAGAATGGAAATCGGACATGGACTGGTGCAGGGCTGCAGAACACCTGGTCTATCAAAGCTGGGGCTGTCCACATAAATGGGAACAACTATGGAAAGCGTGGGGGGCATATGAGATGTCCTGTTAGAACAGGAATAGGTCCAGCTGGCTATACTGCCGTGCTTCCAAACTACTTCGAATGTGGGGGCACATCTTTGGGAAAAGGGATGGAGTATACAAGGAATGCTAGTGATGTTTCCAATTATATCCTGTGAGATGTGCATTGTTGCCATGATGTTTTGTTTGTTTTGCACTGTCATAAGCAAAATAATGAAATTGTTTTATGAAAAAAAATAATTGTGTGCAAAGCCTGTCATAATTTACAAGAGGTTAGGAGTGTCCATGAAAATAAAATGCTTGGTGCTAACTCTCCCAGTGTGTCACTAAGGAGGGTATGAAGTTTGAATCAAAATGTCTCTTTGTGAGATCAGCAAATGCATGCAGTACTGTACAATGCCTCCCCATGGCTTGCCAGATATTGATGTGCTGGACATCCTGCCCCCATTCAAGGCTCAAATTTCTCCAAGTTCCCACCTCCACTCACATATGGCGAATTATTTTTAAAGTTGGATCATCAGCTTCATGAAAGTGAAAAGGGGGCAAAACCCTGCTGAGGAAATCACCTAGTGTCAGTGAGAATATCTTGCCAAAGCAGGATATACATTTCAACAATGCAATAAAGCCAGTGTCTCAGATCACATTATGATGGTTTAAAGAATTTGAAGGACAGAGGATCTCTTCCAGATTTCAAAGATTCTTTATGAAGACACAGAGATTTCATAGGCTGTTGTTGATGTGACTGGACAGAACCTGAGTGTCTACTAAACACAAATGTTATCTGTGGTAGGTATGGCTTTCACTGAATTCCGCTATTGTGAATACCAAATTCTAAATCTGGACATTCACTGCTATGACAGAGCAACTGTCTTAATCAAAAGTTGTTTTTCACTGCCTCTGTGCCATAAAAGCATTCTAGGCTGCTCTGACAGGGCACTGCGAGACCAATTCAGAGCAATGCTAGAGGACATAGATTAAGGAGTAGAGGGAATAGAGAGGAAAGGCCCAAATGGTGGTTGCAGTGGGCAACAGGTGGCCAGGTATTTTTATTTTTATTTTTACTTTTAAGACAGGGAGGAGAGGCTATGTTATGTATGACTCGCCTAATACTCCTTTGTCCATGTGGAGAAATAGATAGCAAGGGTAGATGATTTTGGTGGTCAAACAGAAAATTAGAGATGGGAAAAAGGGAACAACAGGGATGATTTCACCTTATAGTTGTGAGCTTCACTCTTATTGTCTACTTAATATTACCTTGGTGGAATCATCCCTGTTATTCACTATTATCCATATATAAAAGTATAATCCCCTTTCTTCCACTATGTAGCCACCTCACCTGGTGATTTAGAGAAAGTCATATACCCCTGAATAATTCTTAGTCTATTCCTTAAAACACACATTGAGTTTCTTGGTGGATTTGTATGTCTCTGTAAGGGGAGCTGATAATTTAGAAATATTTCAACTTCTTTGGTTAGGATTGCCCTTTTTATGTGTCATCAAATCTTAAAGAAGCACTGCTACAAAATAAATGAGAGCTGAAGGTGTCACTCTATTTCTTCCTTCTTGACTGTGCTGATGATCTGTAGGTGGTGTTCGTATCACAATAATCCTATTCTGATGTGTTCAGACTGTTACAGTAACTAAAACAGAGTACATTTTTAATCCTCACAGGATTCATGTATTGCCCTTCCTTTGCCACTTCACAGCACGACCAACACACATGACCTTTCTTTAACTAACTATTGGTCTTGTCATTCCATATTTTTTCCTGTTCAAAGATGATAATGCAAAGCAATTCTGTTTCTAGAACTGCAAAGACATTTTTGGTGTTCCCCACCATAAGTCCCATCCTTTGTAATCACCCTATTTGTGGGCTAGGGAACCACTGCATGAGTGCCCATATTTGGCCCCACTCTGCTCCCTCCTCCTGAGTGCCCCTGGCTCTGCCTCCATCTATGGTCCCTTCTTAGTACCTCGGACCGCACCCACTTAACCTTGCTCTCCCCCTACACCTATTCCAGTGCTCTCTGACCCCACCCACCCAATCTGCCTAAGCTACACCCAGTCCTCACTCTACCCTCCACAACTGTTACCCTTCTTTCACCTGTCACTGTTCACGCCCCTTGCTCTTGCCACACCAATGTTACTTATCAACCACTCTGCAATCCACCATTCGCCAGGTATGACTTCACTCTCGTGTTACACACACCCACACATTTTACTTACCAATTGACCAGGCAGGCCCACCTCCAACTTACCTCTCCTGCAACACCATCAGTCACCTGGTGCTGAACCCAGGATTTGAACCCTGGTTGTATGGAAGTCAGGAACGTACACACTGGACCACACTGGATTCCATGTCAGTAGTCTATCAAATCGTCCCTATATCATGGTCATCCTTTTCATATGCAATGGAAGCAACAGGCAAATATGCCAGGGCCTATATGTTGCTTATAGTTACTATTTCCGTAGAATAGACCAGCACGGAGCTATAGCCCAATGGTAAGTCTTGAGCCGCCTGTGGCCCAGACTCTCACAGGACAAGGTTTTGAATGCTTTCAATGTGTCCAATGTTGATAAAATTTCAAACAGTGCTTTTATTTTCATTTGCTAAGTTTATTTTCACATGGGAAAGCAGAGGAGAATTTTGGCCACTCTTTTTGGCAAGTGTGAACCAAAATTACAAATCATTTCCCTCATGACCTTCCACCAACGCCCCTTTTTCTCAAGTAGATGTAATAGGGACAAAGCCTTATCTTCCTTTATCAATGTATTCATTCTTTTTCTTTTAAATTTGTTGTATTGTAGAGTGCAAATGTGGCTTCGGGGGTATAACTGAGCACAAGAATGTGAGGAAGGTGCTACACTGATAGTAAAATAGGTTGGATGGTGGTGATTTTTCATTGTGGTGTGAGCCGATCTCTCAAATCACGGGTTTGGTGTATTTGAGGTTGGCTGGGAATAAAGGTCAAGTATGAGCTCTGGCTAATGAAATGATGGGTAAAGTTTGAGGCAAGTGAAACCCCCTTTATTAGGTGCAATAAGAATCTAGAAAGGTTGTTATGTTCAAGAGGCAGAAAAGGGCAGAGTCAGGCTTTTGCTTTAGCAGGTCTGCATCATGCCTGCTGCAGCAGGTGAAGGTATGGAGTGTCACGGGACATCCCAGCACAGCACTATGCTGGGATGGGATGGGATGGGATGGGATGGCATGGCCTGGCCTGGCCTGGCCTGGCCTGGCCTGGCCTGGCCTGGGCTGGGATGGGATGGGATGCCCTGGCAACGAGCGCCCAGTATCTGCATAGAGATGACTGCAGGCAATTTGGGACCCTGCTAAATGAGGGTGACATCCCCATGTGCGGCCTTCGAGTGGCAAAATCCTTAACCTAAGATAGGTAGACTGCTTTTGAATTTGGCTGAAGACCATATGTTGGAGGCAGTATCACAGCGCAAGCTGGCAATCGTCTCAGAAGAAAGTAAGCATGGGAGGACATTATTTGCATAGGACAGTCCTCTTTCCAGTCCCATTATTATGCTGCAGTTGGCATGTAGCATTAGAGAGGGCAGCAGTATGAAATAAAGAGCACACAGAGGCTTTTCTTCTGCTTGCTAACATACCTCCTGTTCATGTTGGACTTGGAGGGCCTACGGAGTGGAGGACTGCGATGACTGAGTAAATGAGTAATGAGGAATGGCTGGCCTGTATTTGTGGTGAAGGTGGAATGTATGGAAGGTAAACAGCAAGATGAAAGTTTCAAAGCAGGTAAATTTGGGGGAGCAGTATTAAAAGGAGTTTGGGGTGCATTATGAAGGGTGATGGGGGCATAGAATGACATGGGTTCTGTGTAATTTTTGGGGGTATATTGATAGTTTTTATTGCTCCCCTCTTCTCTTCTGGGGTGCACCCCAAAAGGATAGGGGCAACAGAGGGGGCTAGGGGGTCGAACAGGGTTGCAACAGTTTCTACTACCAACCACAAGGGGGCACCATGCAATCCTACTGAAGTTATGGTATCGAAAGGTACAACAAGGATCATGTGGTGATATTTTTGCAGGTGGGGCTCCCCAAGATTTTACTGCCTCCCTTCTCCTCCCATCCATGCAGCACATTATAGGGACCCCTGGCAAATTTAAATTGAAAACAGATGGCATAGAAATTCCTGCTATGAAATCTGAGAGCACTAACATTTGCTAAATAAAGGGGTGCAGTGGAGCAGACGAATGAAGCAGGAAAAAAGTACCTGTGTCAATGTGTTGGATGGGTCATAGAGAATAATCATGGCATGCAAATAATGCAGCAGTGCATGGATTTGCAGTGTCTGTAGAGAGTTTGGTGTGCTCTTCAATTTATTTGTCATCCTTACTTTGGGTATGATCCACAGAGGGAAGGCTAGGACTTACTGTTAGACAGAATATGTATTTATGATTTAAAGAAGTGTAGTCTGGGTGTGCTGAGAGAGGCTGTACAGAGCGGTAAGTGCCTGTATACCCAAGTAATGCCCATCCAACCGGTCACTTGAGACTGAACAATGACAGAAGCAGCTGGGTTACTGACGGAATGTAAATGGAGGGCACATAGGAAGGGTGATTGTGGTCACTCAAAGGATTGAAACGTGGTTGGTGCACAACCAAAGCTGGGGTACCAGGAGGGAACATTTGAGGGGTAATGAGTAACTCTGGGCGGTAAACTCTGCTCCGCTCGAGGAGTTTACAGAATTTGGACACTCCGCGCTCAACGGAGGAATGTGGAATTCCTGAATTCCGCCATTCAGGCACAAAGTGGAGTTTTTTTTCCGTTTGCATGCTTGAGTCTTCTTTTGGCGCTCAACCGCGAGTGCCAAGACTCTCAGGCTGCTTGCGAGCACACACAAGACTTCTCACACCACTAGAGACCTCCTGCAAGACTTTGTGCTCACTCGCATGACTTCCAGCCGCGACAGCACCAATCTAGCATTTTTAGAGCCGATCGTTATTGCAAATGGAGCGGTCGCTCAGCTTTTCTTCTTGAGAATGCAGCTGAGAAGCATTTGGAGTGGATTTTCATCTCAAACTGGCCGTTGGAGTTGGATTTTTTCTAGGGAAGCCATTTAAAAAAAAATGTTTCAAACCTTAAGGAAGTGCCCTAGAGACTCCAACTTCATGTTCCTGTCCAGCAGGCTCCTCCCAGTGCTTTGTCCCTCTCCCGGTCACTTTTCATTGGGATTTGGAGCTGTAAGGATCACTCTCCTTGTCTGCTGCATATATACCATTGGATTTAAGGACTTTGTTTTTGAGATATCACAAGTAAGTTGAAAAACTGGTGTATAAGGGTGTTGTTTGTTTGACTGGGGGCATGCACCTGGATTTATTTGTACGTTTATTCGATTTTTTAAATTTATTGTGGTGGGTGGCCTGTAGTTTTAGTAGGGGCCTAGTTTTTTGTGCATGAATTTACCTTCTTTTGTGAAGGAAAAATGTTGCACAGTTCAGAACATTTTCTTTTTCTTCTCCATGTTTTTTAATAAGTTTGCAATATTGATTGATTTAACTAATTTACTATGAGGCCTAGTTTGCCAATGAGCCTTCCAGCTAGTAGGCCCTATACTATTCATGCATGCATGAAACAACTGTTTCTGGGGTATCTGTAGAATTGAAACATCATTTAGGCATTGGATTAACATAAAAATGTGGATTTTTTGTGGTTTTTCACATTTTTGCCACGCAAATAGTGTTTAGGTGGGGTAATGCATTTTGAGAATGTGTGTTGTTGTTGTGAACATCTTTAGCCCTGTTAATTTTCATTTTTGACATTGCTGAATTAATGCTGTGTTCTCTGTGTTACCATGCCTCTTTTGTCTGGCCACTGTGTGTCTGTGTGTATGTGTGTTTGGCATAGGCCTCCATTTGCCTTTGTTGTTCAAGAATCCGTATGCCATTTGGCCAGGGGCCATTTTGTTTAGTCGGTGTCCACCCTAGGCCTGCATGTGTTCTTTGTTTTCCAGGCCTCCTGCTTGTTGTTGTTATGACCATGTGGCTGGCAGCCATTTTGTGTAGCCAGCCAGTGTACTTTCCCCATAGGCCTGCAGTTCCTCTTTGTTTGTGGCCATGCCCCCTTGCTGGTTGTTGTTGTCAGACCATGTGGCTGGCGGCCATTTTGAGTAGCCAGCCAGTGTGATTTTGCCATAGGTTTTCATGTGTTGTTCTTCTTTCATTATGTTGCGGCCATGCCTCCTTGCTTGTTGGTTCACCATGTAGTTTGTCGGTAGCCATTTTATGTAGGTGTGCTTTTGCCATAGACCTGCATGTCTTCTGTTTGCTCCCAATGGCTTTTTGCTTTGTGTTGTTGTTGTTGATGACCATGTGGCAATGGCAGGCAGCCATTTTGTGTGTCCAGCCAGTGTGGCCCTTTGCCATATGCTTGCATGGATAGTTGAGCAATGAGATAGCAGTTTAATAAATAGAAACAAACGATATGCTTGAGGATAATGACACTTATTCATAATTTTCTTTTTTTTAATATAATTTTAGGGGGTTTTTGTGATTATTTTTGTTTTCCATTTTCATAGCATCTGGCATTAACCCCTTCGCTGCTAGGCCTCCCCCCCCCGTGCTAAGCCTTTTTTTTGGCTATTTGGGATAGTTCGCGCTTAGGCCCCTGTAACTTTTTGACCACATAAGGTATCCATGCCAAATTTGCGTCCTTTTCTTCCAACATCATGGGGATTCTATTTATTTTTTTATTTTTTTGTTTTTATATATTTTTTTATTTGATGTTGTTGTAGACATACAGAAAAATTAGAGCATCATACATATAAAGAAGAAAAAAAAATCATCATAGCTATCACATTCATTTCAAATGGTTAGGATCAACATTTTAAAGACAGAATAACAAAAAAAAAGAGAAAACGTCCCTAATCCAGAAAAAGAAAAACAAAAAACAGGGGGTAAACATGTTAGTATATTTACATATAGAGCATCAAGTCCACATGAAGATACCCGTGCTGGGGTCCATTGTTACCAAACTATTATAGCCAATCTGTTATGGGAGCCCATAATTTTTGTCCCCTTTCTCGTCTACTGCGACCCTTTAGCCGATACACTGAAGATTCCAAATTGTATACAGCTAATAGGCGAGAGCGCCAACTACAGAAAGTGGGGGGATCTGAGTTAAGCCAGCTAGATGTAATACAGAGTCTTGTAACAGCCATTGCCATAAAGATAAATCCAATGACAGCAGACAACCAACTTCCGTCCAATCCCACACCCAAGATCACCATTTCTGGAGAAATAGATATAGGAAAATGTAGGATCGAGGACAAAAAGGTTTCCAGATCCTGATAAAATGTCATTAGCTGAGGGCAAGAATAAAACATATGCACCGTATCTGACAGTGGCTCACCACACCTATTACAAGAACCACCCACACTCCCACCACATTTAGCTACTTTTTCCGGTGTATAATACAAATCAAAGATAGACATAAAGTGTTGACTCCGAAGACTCCCAGATAGTAGAGTCCAACTGGCTACCCCAAGTGACTCCTCCAAATTAATCCCTTCCTTCCCAAATTTCCTGACCCATTTATCATTCTGGTAAGCTAAATCATCAGGGAGGGATTCCAAAAGTGACTGATAGATCACACTTATGCGGGATTTTCGACAGACTGATTCAACTAATTGTAATTTACCATATTCCACCCTGACATTGCTTTTTCTTGTCCAGAAAGCTACGAATCTGAAGATATTTGAAAAATTCCCGCTTATCTAGACCGTACTTCTCCTGCAAGAAAGCAAAGGAAGCCAATTGATCTCCCTGGCCCAGATCCCCAACCGTATTGATCTTCAAGTTACTCCATCTTTGAGTGATCCGATCTTGAAAAATTAAAGGTAATATCCGGATAGCAGAGAAGGGTGTATAGTTATTGATCCGATGAATTTTAAACATCTTACACACCTTCCGCCAGACCATATACGCCGCTTGCGTTACTTTGAATTGAGTTTTTTTTATAGTAGCTAGGTTCTAAGACCGATACTAGACAATGCTTAGCTGCTTCCCCCAGCCCAATTTCATAGATGGTTGGCTGACATGCTACTAAGTAACGGCTCCTATCCCCGGCCAGGAGTATCCCCATATGTTGTAGCATACAAGCCCAGTAATAGAACAAAAAATTAGGAATAGCCCAGCCCCCACACATTCGAGGGAGAGGTAGCCATTTGGCCGCTCTGCTTGACCTGTGGTAGCTCCACATAAACCGAGAGCACATCCTTTCGATCTTAATAAACCACGCAGCAGAGAACACCAGAGGGATAGTCCTGAAAAGATATAGTATTTTAGGCAATACCATCATTTTAATAACATTGCTCCGCCCGTACATGGACAAGTGCAGGTGGTCCAATCTTTTGAGTTTACGATTAGTTGCATCAATTATAGGGGCCATGTTAATGTCTGGAATTTGATCGACCTCTGCTGTGAGTTTAATGCCCAAATACGTCACTGCTGAGACGATTGGGAGATCTGTAAGGAGCTCCCTGCCTGAATACAAAATCTGTATTTTATCTGCATTTAGCTTATATCCGGCATACCGACCATAACATTTTGCCAACTCAATAACTGCCGGATATGCTGCCACTATATCCGCAGTAAGTATCGCAATGTCATCAGCATAAGCTAATACCTTATATTCAAAACCATTTGCAATTATAGGTTGAATATTATTACACCGTTCGAGTTGCTGCAGAAAGGGGTCAATATATAACGAGAACAAAAGAGGGGAGCAGGGGCAACCCTGCCTGGTACCCCTACTGATATTAATCGCCTGAGACTCCTGTCCGGAGATTCGGACCCCCGCTACAGGTGAGATATATAAAGCCTGGATTGCCTGAATAAATCCCTCCGCCATCCCCTTCCAGCGGAGGACGGACCACAGGAACCGCCAGGAGACCCTGTCAAACGCTTTTTCAGCATCCAACAGGATCATCCCAAGCGGAGACCCCGTGGCCCGCGCCCAGTCAAGAAGAGAAATGGCCCTCCGGATGTGATCAGTCATATCCCGACCCGGAATAAACCCATGTTGTCGGAGGGAACCAGAGGCGCAATGATACCCGCCAATCTAGTCGCCAAGATCTTAGAGTAGATCTTAGAGTCAGCATTAATGAGTGAAATAGGCCTATATGATGAAGGACTTAATGCTGGTTTCCCTTTCTTTTTAAATACAACAATGGTAGTTCTTCTCCACGAATCGGGAATCTGACCTTTCTGCGCCGACTGAAATAAAGATATTAGGTCTACCCTTAAGACACTTCGGAACGATCGAAAAAATTCCAGAGGGATCCCGTCCGGACCCACGGCTTTCCCGGCTGCAAGAGACGTAATGGCTGTCTCTATTTCTTCCCATGAAATTGGGGCCTCAAGAAGTGTATTTTGAGCTGTTGTAACTTTAGTAGTGCAGAGACCCTGAAATAATCCCCCTGAAGACTGGTCCCAACTGCCCTCCTGCCCTGCGCTATCCTCTTCAGTATACAGCTGTTGATAAAAGTCTTGGAACACTTTCAGGACCCCTGTTGGAGAATCATGACTTATTCCGGACTGATCTTGTATCTTATCAATCCTATGTGAAATCTCCCGCTGTTGCAATCGTTTGGCGAGTATTCTACCCGTATTTTCACCCAATTCATATGCCTCGGTTCTAAATTGGGTATATTTAAGAGCAATCTCATCACTAAATTGCTGATGTATCTTGGACTTAATATTGGTGATAAGCTGCTGACATTCCGTAATGTCCTGTCCCAGATTAATCCTTGACATTAGACATACCTCTGCCAGCCTAAGGTGCTCTGTCCACCCTCGCAACTGCTCCTTCAGTGTCTTACGCTTGTGTCCTGAAAAGTTAAGAGTCTCTCCCCGCACTGCCGCTTTAAATGCGTCCCAGACCACACAATCTGGGGCCGACTTTCTATTAAATTCAAAAAATTCAACCATCCATTTGGCTATATACTGACAATAAGATTGGTCTAATAGCAATTTACGTTCGAAAGTCCAGGGGCGTGGTAATATCAGAGAACCCCTGCACGAAAAGTCGACTATTAGAGGATTATGGTCTGATATGATCCTGGGGGGTATACGGATGCTCATTTCCTCTGCTTTCTGAGAAGAGACAAAAACATAATCCAGCCTGACCATCTTATTGTGAGGGGCTGAATAGAAAGTATAGCCCAAATCCATTCGTTTATGTCTATACCAGAGATCGATTAGCCCATGCTCGCTAACCAGCCCTTGTAAAGCCTTAAAGGTCTGGATTTTCCGCCCAGAATATTGAGAATAACTCATCAGATCAAAATTGCTCTCCAAATGGATGTTAAGATCCCCACAGAAAATTAGTGGTTGTGGCCACATCGCAAGCTCCACACTCAAAAAGTTTAAGATATCCGGATCATCCAGATTAGATCCGTAAACCGAACATATTGTATAAGAAACATTATTAATTACAAATTCAACAATCACCCATCGACCAAGTTGGTCCTCCTTAACTCTACGACAAATCCTCATCCCACGCCTAGCGAGTACAGCCACACCCCTTATAGTAGTACTCTGACGTGTAAATGCTACAAGATCTAACCCACATTCCTTCAACCAGTTGCTCTTACTACACGGTATATGGGTTTCTTGGAGACAAAGAATATCAATCTGCATAAGCTGTACACATTTAGCCAAGAATCCCCATTTCCTCCTGTCATTCAACCCACAAATATTCCAGGAACATAGTGAAATAACTCCCCTGCTAGCTGCCATTTAATAAATAATCGAATTCCTCACTAGACCTGAAGATTAGGAGCATCTCAGAGATTCTGTCGATAGCAAAACATTTCGTTGAGCCAATATGCTCATAAAAAAATAATGAATAAAACAATAACAACAACATCTGTATCCTCCTACCCCCCCCAGCCCTCCCCTCACCCTCACCCCCCTCATCACCAGCCCACCCAACCCACCCCTCACCCACCAAATAGGGCATAGGGACTATGAGTCCCAGGTGATGCTGAGCTGAACCACCCCCCCAACTATCTACCCCCCCTCCAGGAGCTAGACAATGCATCTCTTTACTCAACAGTTACATTTCTCATCAGTTGATACCCAGCGAAACCCACATATTATACTCATAAGAGGAGAGGGAGGGGAAAAAAGAGACTAGAAAAGAGAAAAGAAAGGGAAAAAACAAGAAAGAGAAAAGGCCACCGCACCCCATCAGACATACTATACTGATTTCTGCCATCATAATGAAGATGAGAATTCCTTAGCCTGAATCTCAGATTGGAAATAGTGGGTTTTCCCCTGATAAACCACCTTTAATTTAGCAGGATTAAGGAGATAAGCCTGCGCCCCCTTCGCCTGAAAGGCTGGTATTAGTTGACGCAGAAGCCACCTCTTTTCGACAGTGGCCTGACAGAAGTCAGGCCTGACAAAGAAACTGCAGTCTTTCGCAACTCTTTTCTTGTCCGGCCTCGCCAAGTCATACAATGCCTCCCTTGCCAAAAAGTTATTCAAACAAATTAAGATATCCACTTGGCCTGTCCTTTGACGCTGATGAAAGGGGAACCGATGTGCCCGCTGAATTTGGACTTTCCAATCCCATTTCAGTTCTGGAAATGCCTCTTCAAACAGTTCAATTATAAACTGCCGGACATCTTCCGACTCTTTCCCTTCAGGGACACCAAGAATCCGCAGATTATTCCTCCTTGCTCTATTTTCCAAATCAGTAAGTTTCCAGACTGTGTCATCTTTCATTACTTTAATAGTTTCCGTCAGCTGCTTCTGTACAGCCAATTCATCCTCTAGCTGTGAGATCCGTGTCTCAGCTTCACTAATTCTTACGGAAAAATCTGAGCATGTTTTCGCCATCCGGCGCATTGAGTTCTGCAATTTGCGATATGCTCCTTGTGTCCTGGAGCTCTCTGCTCTGGTTTCGGCACGATGGGCCATAATACTCTGATAAATTGTAGCCAGTGTGATACCTTCAAAGCCATTCACACTATCATCAGTGGTTGACGGCAGAGCCGGGGCTACTCCAAGTATGTTCCCATTGCCGCTTAGCTGAGTAGAGAAATAATAATCCCAAGTTAATGGTCCAGTTGCGCCATGATCTGAAAGGGTGCCTGGCTCTTTCAGCTTGCGAACTGTACCAGTCTGGGCTGAGGCGCTACCTTCTTCCTCCCACTGTAAGCTGCTATCATCACTTCCCTGTGCAGCCCAATCCCTCCCAGTACCATCATCCCCTGATTGGCTGGAATGATCTGAAAGGGAGAAGAAGTTATCCACAGACTCCTCTTCTCTCAATGATAAGGGAATGGATTCCGGGAAGGCGGCGGCACTAGGAAGCACCACTGTAGCCAGCTTTGGCTGATCCAGAGTCAAAGAAACTCCATCTCCCAGAATGCACTGGTCCTGTACTAATGCTGAGCCCTTCATCTCACCGGATTCATCCACTGTCGGTGCCTGGAAAATCTCATCAGGCCTGCCCCCACTTACAGAGATTAGATCTCCAGCCTTTGCTGCTCTGAGATCAGATTTGTGAGAAGTGCCACTTGTCTGCGGGACTGCTGTCTGTTCACACACAGTTGAAAGCCCAAGTATCAGTGGGGGAGCGGGATTCTTTCCACTTATCTTTTCTACAGCCGGCAGGTCCTGCACCTTCTTATTTTTACCGGATTGTACTTTGAATATCGCGGGGACCGTCTGTCTCCCACGGATCGAAGCACTCCTTTTCTCCTTTTCTCCCGAGGATCGGGTGATCCCCCGATTGCTGTTGTTAGTTTACCGCCCCTGAGTCCACCTCCATCAGGGCTGACCCGAGTCTGCTCTGGCCTGCCAGGACTGTCGGAGGTTGTCGGTAGTCCCCGGGTTTTTCCAGCCTTGATGGCTGCTTTGGGAGGCATCATAGGGCTACCGCTCCAAATTCCCAGGATCACCAGGCGGAATGGAAGTGGAGCCGCCCTAATCCAAAACCAGGACCGCCAAATCATCAGCAGAATAACGGAGCCAAACACTACTGAAGCCTGCTGAAAACGATGCCGGTAAGTCCGTTTTTCCCCACAGCTGACTGCCCAAAGGGGGAGAGGAGTTGGGAGAGGGCTGAGGTCCGCTCACTCGGCCATAGTCACGGCCGCCATCTTGCCCCCCTATTGCTTCCCTTATGCCATGGGGATTCTAAAGATACCCAGGGTTTGTGGATTCCCCTGGAGGGGACCCAGAAATTAGCCAAAATACAGCAAAATTTTGTTTTTTTGGGGACAAATTGGAAAAAAGTGCTGCAAATGAAGGCATCTGTTTTTTTCTCTGCAAATGGTATAAACAAAGGGTTTGTGGGGAGAAAATCACCATTCCCCCAGCTTTTAGGGACTGACAGACTTTCATCAGAAAACCAAGATTTTTTACACTGTTTTGGGATTTTACTGGAATATAGCCTATTTTTGCTATTTTTTGTGCTTTCAACCATCTTCCAGTTAATGGTAGAAATGGGTACAAAACCAATAATGGATCCTGGAAAGCTATACATTTTAGAAAATTATATAAAATTTTGAATTCAGCAAGGGGTCATCTGTGTAGATCCTTCAAGGTTTCTTTATAGAAACGAACAGTTAAATATAGGAAAAATTGAAAATTTGTTGAAAAAAACAGCCATTTGTGCCAACGTTTTCACCTGTAACTTCTTCTAATTGTGACAACTGTTTAAAAGCAATATACCGTTATATCCGCTGGACCTTCCTGGTTGTGGGGATATATGGGACTTGTAGGTTACCAAGAACCCGACGAACCCAGAACCAATAACTGAGCAGAGTCTTGCAATGTTTTTTCATTATGTACCGGGTATATGGCAAGTAATTTGGGAAAATATATACATGGAAAAATCGGTATGAAAGACACCTATGTATTTCTGAAATTGGAACAAAATATAGAGTTTAGAAACAGTAGATATTTGCACATTTCCAAAATTGTGAGTACCTATACTAGCATGAGAATTAAAGGTCATTTTTCAAAATGACTTCTTTTTACACATTGTCTTTCATTTGGAAGGCAGAAATGCATCGAAAGTCAATAGGTAAGAACAGTTGCTCTACAATTCTGTGTTACCCTAAGTCTCCCGATAAAAATGGTACCTCACTTGTGTGGGTAGGCCTAGTGCCCGTGACAGGAAACACCCCAAAACGCAACGTGGACACACTTTATTTTTACAGAGAAAACTGACCCTTCTTTTGCAAAGTGCCTAGCTGTAGATTTTGAAACCTAGCTCTGCCGGCACCTAGGGAAAGCTAGCAAACCTATACTTTTTTGAAAACTAGACACCCAGGGGAATCCAGGGTGGGGTGACTTGACTGGCTTTCACCAGGTTCTGTTACCCAGAATCCCTTGCAAACCTAAACATTTGTCAAAAAAACACATTTTCCTCACTTTTCTGTGGTGGAAAGTTCTAGAATCTGTGTGGATCCACAAAATTCCACCTACCCCGCATTCCCCAAAGACTTCAAAGAAAAATGGTACCTTACTTGTGTGGGTAGGCCTAGTGCCCGCGACAGGAAACGGCCCAAAACGCAACGTGGACACACCACATTTTCACAGTGAAAACTGACTCTTCTTTTGCAAAGTGTCTAGCTGTAGATTTTGAACCCTAGCTCTGCCGGCACCTAGAGAAACCTAGTAAACCTATACATTTTTGAAAACTAGAAGCCCAGGGGAATCCAGGATGGGGTGTCTTGACTGGCTCTCACCAGGTTCTGTTACCCAAAATACCTTGCAAACCTAAATATTTTTAAAAAAAACACACATTTTCCTCACATTTCTGTGGTGAAAAGTTCTGGAATCTGCATGGATCCACAAAATTCCACCCCCCCCCCATGTTCCCCAAAGTCTTCCGAGAAAAATGGTAACTCACTTGTGTGGGTAGGCCTAGTGCCCTCGACAGGAAATGGCCCAAAATGCAACGTGGACACACCACATTTTCACAGTGAAAACTGACCCTTTTTTTGCCAAGTGCCTAGCTGTAGATTTTGAACCCTAGCTCTGCCGGCACCTAGGGAAACCTAGCAAACCTATACATTTTTGATAACTAGACACCCAGGGAAATCCAGGATGGGGTGACTTAACTGGCTCTCACCAGGTTCTGTTACCCAGAATCCCTTGCAAACCTAAATTTTGTCAAAAAAACCACATTTTCCTCACATTTCTGTGGTGGAAAGTTCTGGAATCTACGTGGATCCACAAAATTCCCCCCATCCCGCGTTCCCCAAAGACTTCTGAGAAAAATGGTACCTCACTTGTGTGGGTAGGCCTAGTGCCCGCAACAGAAAAAGGCCCAAACCGCAACGTGGATACACCACATTTTCACAGTGAAAACGGACCCTTTTCTTGCAAAGTGCCTAGCTGTAGATTTCGGACCCTAGCTATGCCGGCACCTAGGGAAACCTAGAAAACCTATTCATTTTTGACAACTAGACACCCAGGAGAATCCAGGATGGGGTGTCTTGACTGGCTCTCACCAGGTTCTGTTACCCAGAATCCCTTGCAACCCTAAACATTTGTGAAAAATAACAAATTTTCCTCACATTTCTGTGGTGGAAAGTTCTGGAATCTGCATGGATCCACAAAATTCCACCCACCCCGCGTTCCCCAAAGTCTTCCAAGAAAAATTATACCTCACTTGTGTGGGTAGGCCTAGTGCCCGCAACAGGAAATGGCCCAAAATGCAACGTGGACACACCACATTTTCACAGTGAAAACGGACCCTTTTTTTGCAAAGTGCCTAGGTGTAGGTTTTGGACCCTAGCTCTGCCGGCACCTAGGGAAACCTAGAAAACCTATAAATTTTTTAAAACTAGACATCCAGGGGAATCCAGGATGGGGTGACTTGACTGGATTTCACCAGGTTCTGTTACCCAGAATCCCTTGCAAACCTAAAAATGTGTCAAAAAAAACACATTTTTGTCACATTTCTGTGGTGGAAAGTTCTGGAATCTGCGTGTATCCACAAAATTCCACCCACCCCGCGTTCTCCAAAGTCTTCTTAGAAAAATGGTACCTCACTTGTGTGGGTAGGCCTAGTGCCCGAGACAGGAAGCGGCCCAAAACACAATGTGGACACACCACATTTTCACAATGAAAACGGACCCTTTTTTTGCAAAGTGCCTAGCTGTAGACTTTGAACCCTAGGTCTGCCGGCACCTAGGGAAACCTACCAAACCTATACATTTTTGAAAACTAGACACCCAGGGAAGTCCAGCAAGGTATGCCTTGCATGGGTCCCCCAACATTTTCCTACCCAGAATCCCCTGCAAACCTCAAATTTAGCTGAAAAAAATCACTTTATTCTCACATTTCTGTGTGGGAAAGTTCTGGAATCTGCGTGGATCCACAAATATCCTCCCACCCAGCGTTCCCTGAGGTCTGCTGATAAAAATGGTACCTCACTCGTATGGGTGGGTCAAGTACCCGCGACAGGCAAGGGCCCAAAACCTATTGAGGCGACATCAAAATTACCCATCGCAAAACAACCTGGTTTTGCAAGGGGGGTCCCATTAGTTTTTGGCCCCGGGCTCGGCGGCCATCAAGGGAAACCTACCACACCCACACATTTCTGAAAACTAGACACCCAGTGGAGTCCAGCGAGGTATGGCTTGTGTGGGTCCCCCAACATTTTCCTACCCAGAATCCCCTGCAAACCTCAAATCTAGCTGAAAAAATCACTTTTTTCTCAAATTTCTGTGTGGGAAAGTTCTGGAATCTGCGTGGATCCACAAATTTCCTCCCACCCAGTGTTCTCCCAGGTCTCCCGATACAAATGGTACCTCACTCGTGTGGGTGGGTCAAGTACCCGCGGCAGGCAAGGGCCCAAAACCTATTGAGGCGACATCAACTTTACCTATCGCAAAACAACCTGGTTTTGCAAGGGGTGTCCCATGAGTTTTTGGCCCCGCGCTCGGCGGCCATCTAGGGAAACCTACCAAACCCACACATTTCTGAAAACTAGACACCCGGGGGAGTCCAGCGAGGTATGGCTTGCATGGGTCCCCCAACATTTTCCTACCCAGAATCCCCTGCAAACCTCAAATTTAGCTGAAAAAATCACCTTTTTCTCAAATTTCTGTGTGTGAAAGTTCTGGAATCTGCGTGGATCCACAAATTTCCTCCCATCCAGTGTTCCCTGAGGTCTCCCGATAAAAATGGTACCTCACTCGCATGGGTGGGTCAAGTACCCGTGACAGGCAAGGGCCCAAAACTTATTGAGGAGACATCAACTTTACCTATCACAAAACAACTTGGTTTTGCAAGGGGGGTCACCTGGGTTTTTGGCCCCGGGCTCGGCGGTCATCTTGGGAAACTACCAAACCGACACATTTCTGAAAACTAGACACCCGGGGGAGTTCAGAGAGGTATGGCTTGCATGGGTCCCCCAACATCTTCCTACCCAGAATCTCCTGCAAACCTCAAATTTAGCTAAATAAATCACTTTTTTCTCAAATTTCTGTGTGGGAATGTTCTGGAATCTGCGTGGATCCACAAATTTCCTCCCACCCAGTGTTCCCCCAGGTCTCCCGATAAAAATGGTACCTCACTCGCGTGGGTGGGTCAAGTACCTGCGACAGGCAAGGGCCCAAAACATATTGAGGAGACATCAAATTTACCTATCCCAAAACAACCTGGTTTTGCAATGGGGGTCACCTGGGTTTTTGACCCCGGGGTCGGCGGCCATGTTGGTAAACTACCAAACCCACACATTTCTTAAAACTAGACACCCAGGGGAGTCCAGCGAGGTATGGCTTGCATGGATCCCCCAACGTTTTCCTACCCAGAATGCCCTGCAAACCTCAAATTTAGCTGAAAAAACCCACATTTTCCACATATTTTTGGGTGGAATCACCGTGCCGGCACAAATTTCCTACCCCACAGCGTTCCCCTCAGTCTCCCAAGTAAAATAATACCTCACTTGTGTGGGTGGGGTAAGGGCCTGTGACTGGGAAGAGCCCAAAACATAGGGATTAACCCCTTCGACGCTTATGACAGAGCGGTTCCGTCATAAGCGTCGGTTGGGCTGTGCGCATGACGGAACCGCTCCGTCATGGCCCCGCCCACTCAATAGAACCCTCAGCACAGCGCGAAAATCCGCGCCGCGCTGAAGGGGTTAAGGGTATAGCACCGAGAATTCTAAGCGCTATATTTTTTTTTAAATACGTTTTTAGCCAATTCTGCATTGGACACCCACGCAAGTGAGGTATCATTTTATTCGGGACACTAAGGATAACGCTGTGGGGTAGGACATTTGTGCCAGCACGGTGATTCCACACAAAAATATGTGGAAAATGTGTTTTTTTCAGCTAAATCTGAGTTTTTCAGGGCATTCTGGGTAGGAAAACGTTGGAAGATCCATGCAAGCCATACCTCATTGGACTCCCCAGGGTGTCTAGTTTTCAGAAATGTGTGGGTTTGGTAGGTTTCCCTAGATGGCGGTGAGCCCAGGGCCAAAACCCCAGGTGACCCCCCCAAAACCAGGTTGTTTTGTGATAGGTAAATTTGATGTCTCCTCAATACGTTTTGTGCCCTTGCCTGTCGCGGGTACTTGACCCACCCACGCGAGTGAGGTACCATTTTTATAAGGAGACCTGGGGAAATGCTGTGTGGGAGGAAATTTGTGGATCCACGCAGATTCCAGAACTTTCCCCACACAGAAATTTGATAAAAAAGTGATTTTTTCAGCTAAATTTGAGGTTTGCAGGGGATTCTGGGTAGGAAAATGTTGGGGGACCCACACAAGCCATACCTCTCTGGACTCCCCCGGGTGTCTAGTTTTCAGAAATGCATGGGTTTGGTAGGTTTCCCAAGATGGCCGCCGAGCCCGGGGCCAAAAACTCATGGAACCCCCCTTGCAAAACCAGGTTGTTTTGCGATAGGTAATTTTGATGTTGCCTCAATAGGTTTCGGGCCCTTGCCTGTCGCGGGTACTTGACCCAACCACGCTAGTGAGGTACCATTTTTATCAGGAGACCTGGGGAAACACTGGGTGGGAGGAAATTTGTGGATCCACGCAGATTCCAGAACTTTCCCACACAGAAATTTGATAAAAAAGTGATTGTTTTCAGCTAAATTTGAGGTTTGCAGGGGATTCTGGATCGGAAAATGTTGGGGGACCCACGCAAGCCATACCTCGCTGGCTTCCCCGGCTGTCTAGTTTTCAGAAATGTGTGGGTTTGGTAGGTTTCCCTAGATGGCTGCCGAGCCCGGGGCCAAAAACTCATGGGACCCCCTTGCAAAACCAGGTTGTTTTGTGATAGGTAATTTTGATGCCACCTCAATATGTTTTGGGCCCTTGCCTGTCGTGGGTACTTGACCCACTCACGTGACTGAGGTATCATTCGTATTGGGAGACCTGGGTGAACGCTGGGTGGTAGGAAATTTGTGAATCCACGCAGATTCCAGAACTCTCCCACACAGAAATATGAGAAAAAAGTGATTTTATTCAGCTAAAGTTGAGGTTTGCAGGGGATTCTGGGTAGGAAAATGTTGGGGGACCCATGCAAGCCATATCTCGCTGGACTCCCCCGGGTGTCTAGTTTTCATAAATGTATGGGTTTGGTAGGTTTCCCTAGATGGCCGCCGAGGCCGGGGTCAAAAACTCATGGGACCCCCCTTGCAAAACCAGGTTGTTTTGCGATAGGTAATTTTGATGTTGCCTCAATAGGTTTTGGGCCCTTGCCTGTCGCGGGTACTTGACCCACCCACGCTAGTGAGGTACCATTTTTATCAGGAGACCTGGGGAAACGCTGGGTGGGAGGATATTTGTGGATCCACGCAGATTCCAGAACTTTCCCACACAGAAATTTGATAAAAAAGTGATTGTTTTCAGCTAAATTTGAGGTTTGCAGGGGATTCTGGATCGGAAAATGTTGGGGGACCCATGCAAGCCATACCTCGCTGGCTTCCCCGGGTGCCTAGTTTTCAGAAATGTGTGGGTTTGGTAGGTTACCCTAGATGGCCGCCGAGCCCAGGGCCAAAAACTCATGGGACCCCCTTGCAAAACCAGGTTGTTTTGCGATAGGTAATTTTGATGCCACCTCAATAGGTTTTGGGCCCTTGCCTGTCGTGGGTACTTGACCCACTCACGCGACTGAGGTACCATTTGTATTGGGAGACCTGGGTGAACACTGGGTGGGAGGATATTTGTGGATCCACGCAGATTCCAGAACTTTCCCACACAGAAATATGAGAATAAAGTGATTTTTTCAGCTAAATTTGAGGTTTGCAGGGGATTCTGGGTAGGAAAATGTTGGGGGACCCATGCAAGCCATACCTCGCTGGACAACCCCGGGTGTCTAGTTTTCAGAAATGTATGGGTTTGGTAGGTTTCCCTAGATGGCCGCCGAGCCCGGGGCCAAAAACTCATGGGACCCCCCTTGCAAAACCTGGTTGTTTTGTGATAGGTAATTTTGATGTCGCCTCAATAGGTTTTGGGCCCTTGCCTGTCGTGGGTACCTGACCCACCCACACGAGTGAGGTACCATTTTAACAGGAGACCTGAGGGGAATGCAGGGTGGTAGGAAAATTGTTGTTTTTCTGACAACAGAATATTATGACACAGTAATGTAAGGAAAATGAGTGACTATAGTCACATTTTGAGGTTTGCATGGCGTGAGTAAAAAAACTTGTTGGGATCCATGAGAGGCACACCACCCAGCACTCCCCTCTTTTTTTTACTTTACAGAAATATCTAAAGTTGGTAAAATTTCCCTAGAGACAGACTACACCTTATCACAGAAAGACAAATGAGACAAATATGACTGCCTATCCACCTGTTCCTCAAGTACACACATATACTGGTTGGATTTGGCACAAGGGTGAGTGAAAGGTTCAAAATGTATATTTTATTAACAAGAGATTTCACATAAAGGAAATGCACTGTTAATAATTAAAAGGTTAAAAACCTGAACCAATGACTCACAGCTCAAGAGCTGTAAAGCCACAGCAAGGCACCAACCTATTTACAGGCCATTCACACACCTTTCATACTTGACACATACTTTCACACCACCAGCTGCAGTCGCAGCACATTACAACACTCACATTCACAGACAATGTGGAGACAATGTACACCCTGGCAGAGAGAGACAGAAAAGACAAATATTCCTTCAAAATGAACAATTCCTTAAGTACTCACACATAGTGGTTGGATTTGGCATGAGGGTGAGTGAAGGTTCAAAGTGTAAAATTCTATTAACAAGAGATTTCACAAAAAGGAAATGCACTGTTAATATTTAAAAGGTTAAAAACCTGAACCAATGACTCACAGCTCATGAGCTGTAAAGCCACGGCAAGGCACCAACCTCTTTACAGGCCATTCACACACCTTTCATACGTGACACACAAGACCATTCACACCGCCAGCCGTGGGCCCAGCACATTACAACATTCACATCAACAGACAGCGCTATTCAAGGGCCCATCACTTTCATACGCCCACGTGACTAACACAGCAATCACACCGGCTGGTGGTTGACATAGTGTCTGCAGTGGCGTTTGACTAGTGGAGTGTGTAATGACCAGCAGCAAGTCACTACTCACACACTGCCAGCCAAATGCCAGCCCACGCACACCACCAGCCAAGCACCATCCCACCCACACTGCCAGCCAAGCGCCAGCCCATGCACACTGCCAGCCAAGTGCCAGCTCACGCACACCGACAGCCAAGCATCAGTCCATGCACACTGCCAGCCAAGCGCCAGCCTATGCACACCACCAGCCAAGCACCAGCCCACACACATCACCAGCCAAGCGCCAGTCCACACACACCGCCAGCCAAGCACCAGTCCATGCACACCACCAGCCAAGCGCCAGTCCACACACCAGTCCACACACACTGCCATCTAAGCGCCAGTCCACGCACACCGCCAGCCAAGCGCCAGTCCACGCACACCACCAGCCAAGCACCAATCCACGCACACTGCCAGCCAAGTGCCAGTCCACGCACACCGCCAGCCAAGTGCCAGTCCATGCACACCGCCAGCCAAGCACCAGTCCACGCACACCATCATTACATTTTTTTTAACAAGAAAGAAAACACAAACCAATTGCAACTAGATACAAAACTATAACTACAAAAACAACAGCAGTAACTAAAGACATCATTTTATTGCAAAACGTGAAACTGAACAACAACTATATAAAACCATACAGACCAGGCAGTACACTATTAGACTCACGGTTGCTCCCAAAAACTCTTTTGAGTGTGATACAATCTGAAACATGTGGACACACACAGCCCAGGATTAGAAGGACAATCGGCACTGTGCATACGACTCTCCTTCCGCATACCTCTTCGCAAGCAGACTCTACATCTCTTACAGGGATTGTTTTTTTTGGGCGTGTGAGGAATTAAATCCGGAAAGTGGCGATCTTTCAATCTAGCCACATCCTCCACCACTCCAACTCTAGGAACACTTGCCTGTTCCACAACAACAAGGCTGCCTATCACAGACTCCTGAAACTGAACAAAAGTCATCTTTGACGCAGGAGAACACTCCTTGAACACAACAAAAGCATTGAAACTTGCTAAATTGGAGAGATGGATGGCCAACTTCTTATACCAAATGTAAGCCTTACGAACAGCAGTGTAAGGTTCCAACCTCTGATCTACTCTATCGATACCACCCATGTGCCTATTGTAGTCTACAATGCACACAGGTTTGCGCACTCCAGCAACCTGACCCCAAACAGTCACAGGTGAAGTACTCTCATCATGAATGGTAGTCAGCATGTACACATCCCTCCTGTCCACAAATTTCACAGCTAGCAGTTCCTCACTACGCAAGGCACTGCACTGTCTCCTCTGAAGCTTTTTGCAAACAAGCTCTTTTGGGTAACCTTTACAGTTAGAGTGGATTGTGCCACAAGCAAAAGTGTCCACTTTGAACAATGCCTTAAACAATTGCACAGCAGTGTAGAAGATATCAAGGTACAAATTGTGGCCTCTATTAAACAGTCCTCTAGCAAGATCCCACTCAATTTTCTCTGAAACTCCAAAAGTGGACGGACAACCAGGGGGGTCAATAGTGGAATCCCTACCAGTGTACACCTGGAAATTATAGACATATCCTGTCCTACTCTCAGACAACATATACATCTTAATTCCATAACATGCCCTCTTGCTAGGAATGTACTGCCTAAAAACCAAATGGCCCTTGAACAGGACCAAAGACTCATCAACAGCTATTTCTTTTCCTGGAGTATAGATCTCTGAAAATCGATCTATAAGGTGATCAAAAACAGGCCGAATCTTAAAAAGACGGTCACAGTCAGGGTGATCTCGTGGCAACGCCAAAGCATTATCAACATAATGCAGCATCCGAAGCAAAAGGAAATACCGATCACGACTCATAATTGCAGGAAATATGGCCGTTGCCATCAAGGGACTGGTAGACCAATATGAAGCCAGGGACGGCTTCCTTATCAAGCCCATCAAAAAAGTCAAACCCAAAAACGTCTTCATCGCATCCAGATTTGTGGGAGTCCACCGGGTAGCTCTAGAGCGGGGCCTAAGTCTTGCATTGTTGTCCCTCAAAAACTGTTCAGCATACAAATTAGTCTGCTCAACAATCTCAGCCAAAAATACATCATCTATAAACAACTGAAAAAACTGTATAGGCAAAAAAAATTCACAATCCACTCTACACCCCGCATCATCACTAAAGGCAGGCAACACCGGCTGCACCATGTTTGGATCAACCCAGAGTCCAGCACTTCCAGTAAGAAGCCTTGCAGCATCAGGCTGCAATCCCCATGTCTCTTGCTGCACCATCAGCACATCAGTGTCCTCCTCTAAAACAGGCACTTCATCCACACTGAGAGTAGCTTCATCCATACTGAGAGTAGCTTCATCATCAGATGATTCCTCGTGGACAGAAAACTCACTGCCAGAATCTTGTGCTCCCTCTTCTCCCTCAGACGCACTGTCAGTCTCATAATCCTGCTCAGAGGAAGATTCAAAAAGCATACCAACCACCTGCTGAGCAGTAATTCTACGGCTAGCCATAATCCTTATTAATAAAGGTAACTTGTCAACAACAACAAACACTTTGTAAAATAAGTAATAAACAAAATGTGGCTTTATCACAAAGACCTATATACTCCAACACTATACCACTCACTTGCCAGAAGCAGCTAGACTCACCACCACCTACTCTGCACAGACACAGTAAGGACCAACAGTATCCCACTAAAAAAGAAAAAGAAAAGAAAATTACACATAAGACAATGCAAAACATATCGCAAAGAATTTTATGCTCAAAACATTAACTAAATATGCTGTTATTATGACACCACTTACAGAAAATTCATTCATGCATGACATTAATACTCATTTGGAGTAAACACAACAAAAACATTTTTCTTACCTAAAAAATGCAACTACGCAAAACTGCAGATCAACCTCTGCGAACCCGCAAACAAGAATCAAAAGCTTTGCACTAGAATAAAAAGGAGAAATAAAACATTACAATCACATATGCAAATAATGCACTTGTCCACACACTATCCACCAGCCAATCAAAGGTGGTAAGTGGGCCTAAAAGCATAAGTACGATCTGCCCCCGCGGGGAGCAGAAACAGCCAAAAAATTCACCCTCATAAAGGGGGAGTGACCCTTGCCTAAGGGGTCACTCCCAACACCAACATTTAAAAAGCCCTGGTGTCTAGTGGCTTCTGCCCCCCTAAGGGACAGATGGGCCTGAAAACATATGGCCGATATGCACCCAAAGGGGGCAGAAATGGCCACAATATTCGCACCATAAAGGGGAGCGACCCTTGCCCGAGGGGCCGCTCCCAACAACACTACAATCCCTGGTGGCCTAGTGGGCATACAATAAAATTAATTGTTTATTTGGGTCGATCTGCCCTTCCAGGTGGTCAGAAACAGCCCAAATAAATGCTCCCCAAAGGGGAGCGACCCTTGCTGAAGGGGCCGCTCCCCAAAAACATATTGCTCCCCCAAGGGGAGCAACCCTTGCCCAAGGGGCTGCTCCCCAACAACACTAAAACAATTCCTGGTGTCTAATGGCTTCTGCTCCCCTTGGGGGCAGATTCGCCTAGACTCACAAGGCTGATCTGCCCCCAAGGGGGCAGAAACAGCCAAAATAAATTATCCCCAAATGATCCCTTGCCTAAGGGGCCGCTCCCCAAAAACATAATTAAAAAAAAAATCCCTGGTGGCCTAGTGGGCACACAGCTACTTTTTTTATTTATTTTAAATCTGATCTCCCCCCCAGGGGGGGAGACCCACCTAAACAAATTGCTCCCCCAAAGGGAAGGGACCCTTGCCCAAGGGGCCGCTCCCCAACACACAAAGGTCATTTAAAAAAGAATCCCTGGTGGCCCAGTGGGCACACAAATACTTTTTTTTAAATTCTCTGATCTGGCCCCCTCAAGGGGGGCAGAACCAACTACACAGATTGCTCCCCCAAGGGGAGCGACCCTTGCCCAAGGGGCCACTCCCCTACACACAAAGGGCATTAAAAAAAATCGCTGGTGGCCCAGTGGGCACACACATACTTTTTAAAAAATAAATAAAAAATATCTGATATGCCCCCCCAAAGGGGGGGCAGAACCAACTACACACATTGCTCCACCAAGGGGAGCGACCCTTGCCCAAGGGGCCGCTCCCCGACCCAAAATGGCCATTTAAAAAAAAAAAACTGGGCATTCCTGCTGCACGATCGTGCCCCAGGCGGGATCGTGCAGCAGGAATGCTTTTAAAAAGACATCGGAGGAAAGGAAAACCCTGCTGGGGGGGCAGGGGAAGGGCTTCCCCTGCCTTCCCCAGTGGGAGCAGCTTCAAGGGCGGCCCACGGGGGGAAGAGCCAGCGCTTCCCCCATTGGTGGGTGCTAGGACAGCCGGGAGCCGTCCGACGCACACGCCCACAGTGATGTCGGATGGCTCCCGGCCATCTGACGCATGGAAGGGGTTAATGAATCAACCCCATATCTGCTATAGGTGCCCAACAGCAATTATTGTGTAAGGATTCTTCAATTGTCAATGCATTTGCCAGCTGCACCTCCCTGCCTGCCACATCCCACGTGATGCATTGCACATAAAGCAAACAGTTACAGCTATATTGTTTTGTTGTTGTTGCTCTTTCTAATCCTTCCTGAGTGTACAGTCACCATGAAAGTTTATGTTGGTGTAGTCTTCCATTTTAGGAATGAACACTGTATACTATTGTGAATTATTTATAGTGACTTAAGTAACCACATTGAATGATATTGTTTGTTTGTACTACTACTCGAACTGCAACAATGCCACGTTTCACTGATGTTTTTCTTGCTTGTTTGCTTTTAGGTTCACAAGAGAAGAGACATCACCCACAGTACTGCCAGACAGAAGGCCTGTGCACGACGTGAAGCATGACTGACTACGCAACACAGTCATCTCTTCAGCTTGTTGTGAAGCTAAGTGCCACTGCCAACTAACAGCTTCAAGATGGCCCCAAAGAAAGGTGCTGCCAAGAAAGTGGCTAGTGGGGAGCAGAAGAAGCAGATTTCCACCACTGGCGTGCCGACCGGAACCTATTTCAGGAAAGTTGTACCTGCCGCACCGGCCTCCGGCGAGCAAGCTGAGAGCAGCACTCCTCCATCAACAGCACCACCTCCCCACCCTAAGCCCAGGACCATGTCTGTCAGTGAGGCAGCCAGTGCAATCACATCAATGCTGATGAGTAGCGATCTTGAATTGGATTTGTCTGTTTTGTGAAGTAGTACACAATCTTTTCAGGAAACACAGCAAAGTGGACAGCAGCAGCAGCCAGCAATGGATTTTTCTGATGTTGGAGCAGAACAGGAGTTTCAGCTTCCTTCTGAGCAAGAAGTTGAACCTCCTCTTTTAGAATCTTTGGCTCCCACATCTCCAACAAGGAAAAGGAAGAGTACTGCAGCACCATCTTCTTCAAGCAGCACCACTTCTGATGATGATGATAGGGACATGGAGTGGATCCCAACAGAGGCCAGGAGATAACAGGAGAGGCAAGGGAAAAGAAAAGTTCCAGAAAGACTTAGACTTATGGAAGAGGATGAAGAGGAGGATAACGATGATGAGGTAGTCATGGTGGAAGGTGACACAAACAAATCTGACATTGCTATTCAACCAGCTCCGAGGGATGTGGCACAGGTAGTAAGTACCACCATATTTGCAAAGCCCCAACTGAGACCTGCACCAACCCTTGCCTCAGGAGAAGCAGAGAGGCAATCGATGATATGGCCACCTACCTCCAGTTTGTCTTCAGGTATTGGCAGTGGGCCGGTAAAAAAGTACTCCTCCCCAGTTTGGGACTTTTTTACAGTTAGCCAAGAGGTGGAGCACATTGCAGTATGCACCATTTGCCACACAAATGTTCATCAAGGTAAGTAAGCCTGGTACACATTATGGTACTGGAGGCCAGATGACCCATATGAAAAAACACCACACAATCAAGTGGGAGGAGCACCTTAAAAAAATGCGGAATTTGGTAGTAGTGGTAGGGAGAGCCAGGGAACATCAGCTACAAGTCCAATCCCAATGGAAGGTGATGATAAGGAAGAAGACATCTTCACACAAAGCAGCCCTGTCCCCAACAGTGCACCAGCAGAATCACCCACCTCAGTGACTTCACAAAGGCACAAGAAGACTTAGAGTGAGATGATGGAGACACCACGGCATACAGTGACTGCCCAACTACCATGACGCACATTGAGTCTACCACTAGCATCTACTTCTCAAAAGACACCTGTGTCAGTGCCTCAAGAAAAGAAAAAAATCCAGGCTACTATTACGGGTATGTTTAGGCAGGAGGGGCCCTGCAAGCGAAACCACCAAACCACACGTTTGTACAATGGGAAGCTGGAATACATGTTAGTGCTGGACCTCCTCCCTTTTTCATTTGTTGAAGGAGTGGCATTTTTAAAATTTGTGGCAGCCATCTGCCCAAAGTGGAAGGTACCAAGTAGGACCTACTTTGCCAGAGTGGCTGTTCCAGGGCTGCATCACAATGTGCTGCCGTTGGTTGGACAAGCTTTGCAGCAAAGTGTTGTTCACACCATCCACCTGATGACAGACATGTGGACCAGTTGTCAGGTGACTGAATACATGTGTATCACTGCACACTGGATCTCTTTTGCAGGGGTAAAGCAAAAGATATCTTCATTCCTTGCCCCTGAAGAAAGTTTAAAGAGTGTTAGGCAGCATGCAACAGTGGCCATGTTCGCCATGGAGAAATCACATATGGCTGTAAACATCTTGGAGGAATTTAACAGCAAGCTGTATAAATGGCTGTGACCCAGAGGTCTTAGAATTGGATTTGTTGCCACAGACAATTAGAGTAACATAGTCAAGACCATGTCAGACGGAGGCTATTTCAGGGTCCTGTGTTTGGCCCATTGCATCAACCTTGTGGTGCAAGACTTCCTCAAAAAGGAAGATATAGTTAGCAACATACTGACCACCTGCAGAAGAATCTGCACCCATTTAAGCCATTCTTTTAAAGCTTGGAAGCAGCTGCAGATTACTCAGCGTAATAATAATGGCACCAGTTAAAATCCTGATACAGGAGGTACCAACATGTTGGAACTCCACCTTTTACATGCTGCAACATCTGTTTGAGCAGTACAAACAGATCAATTACTATGTCATTCAAAGAGGAGGGGATGCAGTTGGGAAAGCTATGACAATGGATGCAGACAAATGGGGCTTAGTCAAATGCCTGGCACAGTTGCTACTCCCTTTTGAGGTTTTCACACGGGAAGTTAGCAAGGGGGACAGTACGGTGGGCCAAGCTATCCCATTGCTGCATCTCCTACAGAAGGCGTCTGAAAGGTGTGCCCCTAGAGGTGTGAATGAAAACACTGAAGCACATGCCTTGGTTAAGAGCTTAGTCATGCGCTTGGCTTCTAATAAAAGGCTGTAACATGACATCATCGAGTCCAAAGAGTACATATGTGCCACACTACTTGATCCACAGTACAAAAACATTCTGCCCACTTTCATCCCTTTTTCTGAAGGGGATGTTTTAAAATACAAGGGGTGGATTGTAGAGCAAGCTGGAGACTTGAAAGAAGAATGGCTGGAACTTTGAGTCCCACCCCACTATTCTGGGGTGTCGCCTTCAAATTCCAGAGATGGCAGTCTTGTCTCACAGCAGCCAAAAACACCATAAACCAGAACACCGGCAGCAACAGCAAAAGAAGAACCAGACCTAACATTTGCATTGTATTGGATTTCAATTGGTAGGGCTCAAGCCCAGTGCAGAGGCGATGGCAAAACAGGTAGAGCAAGTGGCAGCATCAATGACTATCCACAGGATGTTCCAGGAGTATCTGGATGATCCAAAAGAGGTCTATGTGAATCTATATCCATTGATGTATTGGTATGGGAAGATGCACCAATGACCAGAGCTCAGCAGGCTGTGAATAAAGTATCTGGCGTGTCCTATCACCAGTGTGTCTGCTGAACGTGTGTTCAATGCAGCTGGTGCGGTTGTCACAGTGAGAAGGACCAGTCAGTCTTTCACCTCAAAATGTGGGGAGATGGACTAGGATCCAAATGAACCAACATTTTATACCACGCAAATACACCGTTCCTGAAACAGTAGCACAGGAGGAGGAAGAGAGTATTGGTCCAAAATTGAATCAAATGTGTTAGCTGACCAACTTCTGGGTGAACCACCGGAGTTTGAGGATGTACTCTGCTTCCCGGACTAAGTATGCCAGTGCCCCATAGAACTTTTCAAGTTTTCACATTGAAATTAGTTTGTTCTTTGCAAAAAACATTTTTTTTAAATTAACTAGTGGAACATTTCTATTTTTGTGTCAGATTTATGCTGCCCCACATTTTTTTATGAGTCACATATATATTGCTGGATTGCAGTTGGACCAGTGCGCAATGAAGGAGCTTCCACAATTCCTTTATGACATTGAGTACAATGCCTGCCCCCTTGCATGCCTCTTATCTAATGCCTATCCCTTTTGCATCACTTAGTACTAGAACGGCTGCGCCATAAAATCATTTATTATGTACAGGACTGCCTGCCAGTACCAAATTCCAATGTGTTGCATCCATCAAAGATGATTGAATACCCGATACTTGAACTACCCATGCTTGCCTTGGATTGGATGAGGTAACTTCAACTATTGCAACAGTGAGTGACTGATTGAGTGAGTGCTGATTTAAGTTGACTGATGGTTCATGTGGTGACAGACACTCAGGGAGGGTGTGTGTTGTTGAACTGTAATATGGGAAATTGAATATTGATTTGCATTGTTTGGACTTGAGTGATGGGCGTCTATTTTATTTTCCCTGTAGGTGATGATGATCAGCCCTTTCACACTCAGCCAGATTTAATTAATTTCTCCTTTTTTTCTGATTCTCCAGACACAAGAACAGTCAATTTAGTTATCAAACAAAAACCTATGCACAATACTGCAATTCTGTTTCATTCTCTACTTGTTCTTCAACAGCAGTGCACTGCACTCCACCTCTATCTTGCTTTATTCCTTGTGATTAATGATGATGATGACTGGTCTGATTCTGGTATGGGGTTATTCAGAGTTACTCAGGTCTGGAGGAGTATCATGGAAGAAGAACTCAGGGTGGGACTGGGAGCTGCAGGACTACCTCATCAACACACAGCAAGAAGCAAGAAGTTATCAAGTATTGGCTTCAGTTCAAAGGTAAACCAAGAGTCTGAGGCCTAGTACTACTCAGCTATTTGGAATAGAGAGAGCTGTGTTTGTGAAATGCTGCTCTGTGTGTGTGTGTTGGACTTGTGGCAAAACTGAAACTCTGAGCGCCTTCCTCTTGTTTTTTATTTATCTTGATACGCTCCTCATGAAGTTTACCTTCCTTCTGTTCTTCTCCTCAACTCTAAAATACAGTTTCTCTTTTACAATCCGCAGGCCATCTTCTAGTCTCCATCACAAAGAAAGGCAAAAGCTAGATGAGATCACCAACACTCCTGCTTACCTACCGGACCAGTGCAGAGAGGCCACGAAGAGTGGACATTCCAGAGGAGAATGCAGACGCACCATCCAAGTTTGCAATACAGTATCATTTTTCTTTTAACAATCATATTAACTAAGAGAAGTGGGTGGGTGGGTTCTCTCCCTAACTTAGAATACAGAACATTTGGATATATAGTAAATTGGGTCTCGGCTGGTGGGTAAGTTCCTGAATCTCAGCCAGACAACCAGGGTTCAAATCTCAGGTTTGGCACCAGGTGACTGATGGTGGCGCAGCAGAGGTAAGTTGGAGGTGGGCCTGCCTGGCCAATTGGTGAATGATGAAGGGGAGGGGAGGCAGTAAAATCTTAGGGAGCCCTGCCTGCAAAAATACCAGCACATGCTACTTGTTGTGCCATTCAATACAATAACCGCAGTAGGGTTATATGGTGCCCCCTTGTGGTTGGTAATAAAAACTGTCACAATTTTCCCCCAGCCCCCCTGTTGCCCCTATCATTTTGGGGTGCATCCCATAAGGGAGGAGGGGAGCAATAAAAACTTTTGGGAGCCCCCCAAATGTCACCTAGAAGCCATGCCATTCTGTGCCCCATCACCCTTAATGATGCACCCAAAACCCTTCTAATACTGCTCCCCCATATTTGACTGCCCTCCCATCCCCCAAATGAGAGAGTGTAGCGGAGGTACAGTCAAAAAACTTTGGGTTTCCTACCAGAAGTCCCACCCTATGTAATCACCCCATCTGTGGGCTATTAAACCAATGCATGAGTACCCACATTTGGCCCTCCTCTCTCCCCATACTTCTCTTCCATCTATGACCTCTTCTTAGTCCCTGAGAAACACCCACCTACACTTGTTCTCCCCCATAACTATTCCCTAAGTCCATCCTCTCTGACCCTACCCTCCTTAGGCTCCTCCTCCTCCTCTCTTTCACCTGTCATTGTTCCCACCACTTGCTCTCACCTCACCCATTTTACTTACCAGCCACTTTGCAATCCACCATTTGCGACTCAACTCTTGCGTGACACACACATTTTACTTACCAATTGGCCAGGTAGGCCCACCTCCAACTTACCTCTGCTTCTTCACCATCTGTCACGTGGTGCCGAGACGGGGATTTGAACCCTGGTTGTTTGGCTGGAAGTCAGGAACTTACCCACTGGACCACACTGGTTTCTGTGTCAGTGACTTATCAAATCGTCACTATATCATGGTCATCCTTTTCATGTGCAATGGAAGGCACAGGCAATGACACCAGGGCCTGTATGATGTTACTCATAATTACTACTGCAATATCAAAAACCACAGAGGAGATATGGCTCAGTGGTAAGTCCTGTGCCTCTGATGGCACAGGCTCTTGCAGGAAAAGGTTTTGAATCCTGCCAGTGCTGTCAAAGTATCCTAGGGAGATACATTTTCAAACAGTCCTATTTTTATTTGCTAACATTATTTTCACTTGGAAAAAAAGAGAAGAAAAGTGGCAACTCTTTTTTGCATGTGTGCCCCACAATTTCACATTTTTTGCCTCATGACGTTCCACCAAACCCCCTTTTTCTCAAGTAGGTGCAATAGAGACAAAGCCTTATCTTCCTTTATCAATGTATTCATTCTATGTCCATTAAATTCGGTGTACTGTAGAGTGCAAATGTGGCCTCAGGGGTATAACTGAGCAGAAAAACATGAGGAAGGTGCTAAACAGATAGTAAAATAGGTTGCATGGTGGTGCTTTTTCATTTTAGTGTGAGTCAATCTCTCAAATCAGAGCTTTGGTGCCTGTGAGTTGGCTAGGAATAAAGGTCAAGTATGAGGTGTGGCTAATGAAATGATGGGTAAAGTTTGAGGCAAGTGAAACTCCCTTTATTAGGTGCAATTAGAAGCTGGAAAGGTTGTTTTCTTCAAGTGGCAGAAAAGGACAGAGACAGGTCTTTGCTTCAGCAGGTCTGCTTTATGCCTGCTGCAGCAGGTGAAGGGATGGAGCATCACGGCACTGCAGAGCACAGCACTATGCTTGCCGGGGCTGGGCTGGGCTGGGCTGGGCTGGCACTCGGGCTTTCAACACCCCATTCCTTATTTGGAAGGAAGCCCTCAAACGCCCAGGATCTGTATAGAGGTTGACTGCAGGGAATTTGGGACCCTGCTAAATTAGGGTGACATCCCCATTTGTGGCCTTCAAGTGGCAAAATCCTAAGAATAAAATATGTAGGCTGCTTTTGAATTCGGCTGAAGACCATATGTTGCAGGCGGTAGCACGCCGCAAGCAGGTGACCGTCTCAGAAGAAAGTAAGCATGGGAGGACATTATTTGTATAGGATATCCCTCCTCTCAGTCCCATTATTATGCTGCAGTTGCCGTGTATCGTTACTAGAGGGCAGCAGTATGAACATAAGAGCACACAGAGGCTTTTCTTCTGCTTGCTGACATACCTCTTGTTCATGTTGGTCTTGCAGGGCCTATGGAGTGGAGGACTGCAATGACTGAGTGAATGAGTAATGAGGAATGGCTGGCTTATATTTGTGGTGAAGGGGGAATGTTTGGAAGGTAAACAGCAAGATGAAAGTGTCATACTAAATATGTTTGCTGAGTGATTGGGGGAGTTTGTCACCTGCCTCTTTGAAGGTACATATGAGAGAGGAACAGCAGCTCCATGGTCCTCAAATGGGAGAGGAAGCACGGATGAATATTCCCCTCAAATAAAAACACTATTTTTTTTTAAATATCTTTTTTATTGGCATTTGTAAAAAAATATTAAATAATAATAAAAAAACGCAAAACAAACATCATCATTGGCAGTACAGTTCCATATCTACATCAAGAGTATTATCTGTAAAACATTTCTGTCCCGTTCTCTCATCAATGCATTACATACTGCTGTGGCAAGGTATATTTCCTTCATATCATAGAGAATATTATCCTTTTTTTCTTTTTTCTTTTTTTCTTTCTATTAGGTTCACCACACAATTCTATATGCGGGAGGCATTATATTCTTGCCACTGTAGAGGAAGTAGGAGGGAGTTGCTGGATCGTACATGCCCCTATCAATCTTATCCAAACATGTATTGAAATGCATACATAAATGCTCCAAGAAAGTTCAATCAAAAGAAATAAAAATACGAAAGAAAGTTAAAAGGAAAAGAAAACAATAGAAAAATAAACAAATAAACTCAGTGCATCTTTAAACTGAATGCACAAGTAACAATTATAAAACTATCAGGGGTCCACAATCCATATCATTATTAAAGACAATGTGATCGGTGCTATTGTGGGGTCTAGGGGGGTCACCAGAGGAGGGGGGGAAAGGTGGGGAACATCTAATGAGCCCCAACAAACAGGAGCAATGAGCAGCGACAAACTCATCCAAGGGGGTATCCCCAGAACGACCTAGTGTAGGGGGGTAATCCAATCCCTGTCCCTGGGTTCACACCTTCATTCACACATCTAGAATACTGTAGTCATCTAATGTTCAGGGGCTTTGTAGGTCTCCCACTCTCTCAGAATCAGTCATGCTCCCTTGTGACTCCTGTTCAGGCGTATTGCGCATATCCCATCCTCTTAATATATCCGCCCATGGCTCTGCTAAAGACTTACGCTGCTTCGTAATCTTCTCTTCTTGAAGCAGGGCTTTCTCTTCTGCTCTTGCCCAACAAGAAACATCTGTTTCCCAATCTACCACCAAGGGACCCTGTTTCGTCTTCCATCTAAGGGCTATTCTCCGTTTGGCTAGGATGAAGGCCAAATCTATAAATCTATGTCCCATCTTTTTAGATTTAGGTCTCGGGAAAAGGCCCAGAAGGCACACCTCCGGTGTGCACACTAAGTCCCGCCCCAAGACCTTATTGATGGTGTCGACTATCTTGGTCCAGTAATCCTGAAGCCCTGGGCATGCCCACACCATATGATCAAAAGTGGCATCGATTAATGAGCATATAGCGCAAGCCTGGTCATCCCTTTTATACACTACATTCAACTTATGTGGCGTAAGGTACGTTCTACGAAGAATATTAAATTGTAATAACTTAAATGCTGCATTTCTAGACACCTTTTTGGGGCTTCCCAGTACCTTCTTCCACTCTGACTCGTTTATCTGTCTGTTCAGGGTACCCTCCCATCTCTCTTGCACACGAGGCAAAGCCCAGTAGGACATCTCCATTATTGCCAGATAGAGCCATTTTACTAGGTGTCCCGCAGTTCCCAATGTCACCAGTGCCTGAAGGACTGCATGGGTGGTAGGTTCTGTCGTATCTCCTCCCCATAGTTCAGTCATCGCCCCCCGAATCTTGTGGTAATTCAAGAATTGTCCTTGTGGCAATTCATGATATTCCAAGAAATCCGCCATTGGGAGCAGCTCACCATCCCTATGGCAGTCTCCAACTGTCAACACTCCCGCCTCCTCCCATCCCGACAATTGTCGTTGCATAAGAGGGGGCCCCCTCCCTGCCTACGGGAGTCCCGTAAGGGGAATACTGGGTGCATACAACGATCCATCTTTGGAGCACGCCACACATCGATCCCAGCACGCCACCGCCACAGAGAGTAACGTCCCCATGTGCTTGTGGCGACAGTCAAGCAGTCTAGGGAACAGGGTCATCTGTACCGTATTGGCTGACAGTGAGAGTGTGTCCAGCCCTTTCCCTGCAAGCCACCTGGCCAGCCACTGGAATTGTGCTGCCAGGTAGTAGGCTTCAAAATCAGGGGCACCCAATCCTCCCTCCGTTAGTGGCAGCTATAGTGTCTTTAGGGATACTCTATTACGCCCACCATCCCATACCAAGTCCCTCAGTAACACATCCAATGTTTTAAATCAACTTTTGGGGATCACCACTGGCAAATTGACGAAGTAATATAACAGACGTGGGAGCGCCACCATTTTAGATAATGCCACTCTTGCCATCATTGGCAATTTGAGCGATCGCCAGTATATAGCATTTGCCCGCAATGCTCGAAGAGCACTTCCAAGGTTCCCATCAAGGAGATCCATCTGCCTATGGTAAATCTGTATTCCCAAGTACCGGAAAGAAATCGACGCCCACTCCAGGTCCAGCAGAAAGTCTCGCGTCCTAACCATGTCTGGGCACAATGGAAACACATAGGTCTTTTTTTTATTTAGACATAGCCCTGAAAGCATAGCAAATTCCTCCAAAATTTGTAACACTATCGGGATCCCATGAGGGCCAGATAAATCAATATGTCATCCGCGTATAAGGATATGATATGGTGAGTCCCATCGAGCTCCACCCCCAGCCTCTCATGTTCTTGTCTGAATCGCTCCGCTAATGGCTCCATTGCAAGAGCAAAGAGCAACGGTGACAAGGGACACCTCTGGTGGGTCCCTCTATGGATAGAATATGGGGCAGAAACCGCCGTACATGTGCGCACTCGTGCTCTGGGTTCTGTAAACAGAAGGCGGACCCACTGCGACCAGCCATCTCCCATGTGCATTTCTCCCATGACCGCCAACAAAAAATCCCATCTCAGGGAATCAAAGGCCTTTTCTAAGTCCACCGCTATTACAACCGCATCAGGATAGACATTCAGGTCTCCATGAAACATAACATGGTATAACCGTCTCAAGTTATTGGATGTGGAGCGGGAAGGGATAAACCCATTCTGATCCGTATGGACCAGGCGCTGCATCTGTGGCAGAAGTCTAGTGGCCAGTGCTTTACTTAGGATTTTAAAACCAATATTTAACATGGATAGGGGCCGAAATTCCGTTACTTCTGCTATATCCTTTTTTGTCTTCGGCAATGGGATCACCAATGCTTCTCTGATCGATGGCAGTAGCCGTTTTTCTTGTAGGGCAGCTGCATACACCTGTTCTAATCTCGGGGCTACAATATCCATGAAGGAGGAGTAAAATTCAGTTGGGAGGTCATCAGGCACAGGCGTTTTCCCCCGCGTCATGTCCTTAATGGCTGCTCTAATTTCTCCAGTTTTGACCGGCAGCCCCAGCGATTCCCGAGAGTCACAAGCCAGCCTCTGTAGTCTCAAGGTTTGCAAGTAAACCAATGTGTCCTCTCCCCGCAATTCTCTCGGTTTCCCTTATAGAGTTTGATAATACTCCCGGAACGAGTCGTTTACGTCTCATGGGGAACACAGTACCCACCCATCTATGGTTCGGATACCAGGAATAGGGGTCCCCCTACCCTCCGGTCTGACCAACCAGGCTAGGAGCCTCCCGGCTCTACCCCCTTCTTTGTGCTGCCGTTCCAGGTAGGTTCGATAGTCCAGCGTTCGCAGTCTGTCCCAAGTGGAGTTACAGAGGCTCTTCACTTCTGCCAATCTACCCTGCACAGCCGCTCCTCCTACAATCTCCCTATCTAACGCCAGAATCTGGGCTTCTTGGTATTCGAGTTCCCGGACAATCTCCCGCCTGGTCCCCACCGACTGCCCCAGACATTGCCCTCGGATTACCACCTTAAAGGCATCCCATTCTATCAGGCGGGAGCTAGCAGTCTCATGATTTTCAGCTAAATAGGTGGTCATAGCTCCAGCTAGGCATTGTTTAAAACCATCATCCTCTAGCAGGGAGGGGTCCAGATGCCATAACGGGATCGGGACCCTCTCCTAGGTAGGGGCAAATTGTATTAACAAGGGACTGTGATCTGAAAGGGATCTGCCAAGGTATTCAGCCCGGGAGAGCAGCGGAGCCAATCTATCCGAACAAAAAAACATATCCAATCTCGTATGTAAATCATACAGGGAGGAATAATAAGAGTATTCTCTTTTTTGTGTGTTGTGGAGTCTCCAAACATCTATTAATTCCCACCCCCTTAACCAATTTTTGAGTCCCGTGGTCGTAGTGACCGCTACCATCTCTCTTAGCGGGGGAGTAGATCTATCCCAACCTAAATCACACACACAATTAAAATCCCCCCCAGAATCAAATCATCTCGTGCCACTCCTGCCAATGCTCCAGAAAGACGTTCAAGAAAAGAGACCTGATCATGATTCGGTGCATAAACGCTTCCCAGTGTTACGTCCCTGCCCTTCAATGTACCCCTGACCACTACAAATCTCCCTTCTGTGTCTATGAGTTTCCTGGAAACCTGAAATGGGACCCCAGGCCTGACCCACACAAGCACCCCCCTTGCAAAGGCCGAATAAGTAGTTGCAAATAGCTGCCCTCACCATCTACACCACAACCTGGTCACCTCCACCTCCGTGAGATGGGTCTCTTGCAATAGTACTACATGTGCTCCCCGCCGTCGTATGTAGTTCAAGATACTGTAACGTTTGGAAGGAGATCCATTCCCCCAGATGTTCCAAGTCAGGAACTTAAATTCCTCAGTCTTCCTAGTAGTACCGGCCATCATCTTCTGTGATCCCCCCTCCCAGTAACCCCCCAAAGCACTAATCTGTATACATGTTGTGGACCTCCTGACATGTAACCACAAACCCAATGAAACAACTCCCATACACACGAGCGGACTGACAACGGTCAGCTGCCCAAACCTGCAGACAAACTGCATAGTTCTAAACTTCAATAGTTAACCCGTTGCGTGCGTCTGTCGGCCAGCAGCCGTCGCGAGCACTACCTCTGTAGTGCTGCGAACATCTGTTGGCCGACGCGGCCCCGCCCACTCCGCTAAACCGCCGCACCGCAGCGGAATTGCCGCCGTGGTTAAGCGGTTAAGCAAGGCTCAGAGCCACGCGCTCCAGAACCTACACAAAAGGCCCAAAGCTACAGAGCTAGGACCTAAGGGGAGCGTGGCCATCACTACGGGTGTCTGACTAGAGCATCAGTAAGCATCTCACATGTGCCAGCCGTGAGAGGCCGGTCCAGCCCGCATCCAGGAGGGCACCGTGCCATTACCACCACCCTCTCCCGGATCCCCTACAAAGGAAACAAACATATTATCACAAGCAATAAGAGGGAAAAAAAAAGGAGGGGGGAGAGGGGGAAAAGGGAACAACCTCACTAGAGAGGCTGACAGTGGGAGAAACCTGAGAATGACCTGAGGCCACTGCCCACAGGTTAAATAATATCATCTGCTGTGTTCAGAGTCACAATCGGTAGTTGAAGACTGTCACTGCATGTGGCATCAGAGTCAGTCCCCTCTGTCCCCTTCTGCGAATCCTCTCCTCCATCTGACGACGATCTCCGATCCTGCATCATTGCTGCAACCGCCTGCAGCGCCGCTGTTCTCTCCAGAGCTGTCCGGGTTGGGCTCGGTTTCTGCAAGTTCTCCCGTCTTCTTTGTTTCCGCAAGCACTTCTTGGGTTCTCTAACTGCTGGCCGAGCCACCTTCGGGAGTGTCCCGGGTCGACCTTCTGTTTAGTAGCCTTCCAGCCATTCCCAAGCTGCCTTAGGGTCTTCGCAAAAATGTGTCTTCCCATCTAATGTCATCCGCAGCAGGGCCAGGAACATCAACGAGTATTGGATCCCCTCATCACGCAAGGCTCGCTTAACTTCGAGGAAGGAAGTACGGTGTCTCTGAACCTCTAAAGTATAGTCCGGGAATAGAGACACTTTTCTGGTTTCGACCACATATGGACCCTCCGTGCGTGCCTTCTGCAACAATGCATCTCTGTCCCTAAAGTGGAACAGTCTGGCCACCACTGGACGCAGGGGTTTCCCCGGGGCAGGTGGTCTGGCCGGGATGCGGTGCACCCTCTCCAGTGTGTAGAATTGTGACAGGCCCTCAGGTGCAACCACTTCTCAGAGCCAGCCCTCCAGGTAGCGGGCCATATCATCCTCCTCCACTCCCTCCGGCAGTCCTAGGACTCTTACATTGTTCCGCCGATTACACCCTTCAGCATACTCGGCCCTTCGCTCTAGGACAGCTACCCGGCTTGATAAGTCTCCCACCTGTGTAGACAAGGATTGATGTGCTGGGGAAAGCACTGCCAGGGAGGATTCGGTCTGTTTCACCCTGTCTGCCAACTTAGCATGTTCCGTTCGTAGCAGATCCAGGCCTACTGCTACTGTGCTGATGTCTTGGTGCAGTGTCTCCTTGGTATCTGCAATGGCTGCTAGAATTTGGGCCAGTTGTTGGTGAACAGGAACCGCCGTGGGGTCATTCCTTGTGAGCCTGTTCTGTTGGTGCGTCTTCAAGATCAGGGGGAGGCCCCATCTGTTTTCCTCTTGGTTTTCCGATAATCAGGGAAGTAATGTGTCCCACAGAAGATCTGGTACGTCCCTCTCTGGGTGGTCGGGGGGCCGTAACCAGGATGCCCACCATGCCCAACTCCAATGTGCAGACTCAGCGTTCTAGGGGTGAGTACGATGCCCCCAATAGCACACACTGTATGGCAGCCACCACCACTACAGAAAGCACCATCGGGGTTGCCTATCTTATTGCCCTTAACGTCCTTGGGGCACTCAGCATGAGGTCTTCGGACCAGTTTCTCCAAGAAAGGAGGGCACTTTAAGCAGGTGGTAGCAACCACGGGGTACACTCCGCTGTCTTATATCGCAACAGTGGCACCACTCTCCCTTCCAGTCCAGGAAAAGAAGAATAAACCCAGCCAGGCTTCATGGTCAGATCCACAGTGTTGGAGCAGCGGTCTACGCGCAGCCCTGTTATGTGTTGGGAGAAAGCAATGCGCGCTCCACTCTCTGTGCCCACACTATGGATGTCAAATAGCCATTCAATAAGGCATGGCCGTCCAGGAACTCAGTATGCAGGTTACTGCCACTGCACCATCGCACTAAATGTCAGCCTTCATGGGGGTTTGCTCGCTGTCATTCAGCAGTTATCAGAGGAGCCCTCAGTCTCGAATGGAGTGCAGCACTCTGCACTGTCGTCAGGTGATCCCCCTCACTCCTCGTGGCCTCACTCCAATTTGACGTCCGCCAATATTGCATCCCGGGCCCAGCTCCACCATCAGCAGGTCTCACCCATAGTGCCCTCTACCCCAGGACCACCACTGTGCACCACAAACCAAGCAGTCACAGCTTCCCCTGCACCATACCTGGGGGGGTGGAATCCTGGTCACTGTCTCAGCTCACAAAGGAGCCGACGATGCAGACGGCGGCACTGGGCCCCCACCTCCGGTGCGGCCACAACAGCAGTTCGAAGCCTCCGGGCTCCCGCTAGGTTTCCCCACTGTCTTGGTGTCTGCTTTCCGGCAAGGTGCTCCAAAGCCAACCCCAGTCTGCAAGCCAGGTATGAGGAGCAGCAGTGTTGTTCCGGCTCACGGGAACACAGGTCCAGAGTGCCGGTGTCTCCCGGTTCCCAGTTCAGGTCCGCTCCTCTGCTCTGCTACACAAGAGCGCCGCAGGCTGCCACTTTGTTACGGCCGCCGCCGTCTCGCTCACTGCTCCGCTCCCGTGTATTACACCTTTCCCGGGTCCCCCGTCAGCCTCACAGTAGGGGTGGGCGGAATTTGCGTAGTCGCGCTACGCAAAGCTCCGCGAAACGGTAAAAAATCTCTGTGAGCACGCAAAAGTTCCGCAAACATGCGGAATTGCTTGTTCCGCCCGTTCGCGATGCTTTTTTCCTGTTCACGAACGCTGTTTGCGTGCTCGGGGAAAAATATCTCGCGAACACGCACGCATTTTAAAATGCGAACAAGCAAAAAACTCCGCGAAGCCGCGGAACACGAAATTACCCAAATTCCGCGAATTCCGCGAGCGGAACGGAATTTACCGCCTAGGACTACCTCACAGGCGCTCGGCAATGCCTAGGTGATCAGACATACATCGGCACACCCCTGGGCCCCGACGGACCCCACTGTATGCAGGATAAATGCTACGGCTGGCACGGAGCTCTCAGCTAACGCGTCCGCCATCGTTGGCTTCCAAGCCACGCCCTCCTCAAATAAAAACACTTACACCAACTCAAAGATGAGAAGCGCAATATGATGCTTTGCAGGTGTAAGGAGTTTTCCATGTTTGGTGTATAAATATGCATGGTTAGTGAGGTTTTTCCCAGAATGTTAGTAGCGCACCCTTTTAGAGTATTCTTAGGCCAGAAATGTCAGGCACTCCTTTGGGTGTATGAGGCCAAGAAAAACTTTGGAAAGCTTGCTCCAGTCATTTGCAGGATAGAAAGATACTGGGGAAAAGTTACAGAGGGAGCCAGGCTGCACCACATTTGGTAACGGTTGGAGAAAAATCTTTAGCAGGGACTTTTGACCAACCCTCACCGTGGGACCAGTATTCCCATACCTCTGACACCTTTTTTGACCTCTGGATACCACCATCACATTACCCCTCAAATGTTCCCTCCTGGTTCCCCAGCTCTGCCAGTGCACCAGGCACATTTCAATCCTTTGAGTGGCCACAAACACCCTTGCTATGTGCCCTCCATTTACTTTCCGTCAGTAACCCAGCTGCTTCTGTCACTGTTCAGTCTCAAGTGACCGGCTGGATGCACAATGCTCGTGTATACAGGCACATATCGCTCTGTACAGCCCCTCTCATTACGCCCAGAGTACACTTCTTTAAATCATAAATACATATTCTGCCTAAAAGTAAGGCCAGGCCTTCCCTCTGTGGATCATACCCAAACTAAGGAGAATAAATACATTGAAGAGAACGCCAAACTCTCTGCAGAGAATGCCAATCCATGCACTGCTGCCTATTTGCATGCCATGATTATTGTCTATGACCCATCCAACCAATTGCCACAGGTACCCTCTCCCTGCCTCATTCGTCTGCTCCACTGCCCCCCTTTAGTTAGCAAATGTTAGTGCTCTCCGATTTCATAGCGGGAATCTATATAGTGTCTGTTTTCAAAAGAGATGTCCCAAGGGTCCCTATAACATACTGCACAAAGGGGAGGGGAGGCAGTAAAATCTTGGGGAGCCCTGCCTGCAAAAATACCACCACAGGCTCCTTGTTGTGCCTTTCAATATCATAACCGCAGTAGGATTATGTGGTGCCCCTCGTGGTTGGTAATAGAAACTGTCACAAACCTGTTCGCCCCCAGCCCCCCCTGTTGCCCCAACATTTTGTGGTGCATCCCATAAGGGAGGAGGGGAGCAATAAAAACTATGGGGAGCCCCCCAAAAACCACCTCGAAGCCATGCCATTCTGTGCCCCATCACCCTTCATGATGCATCCCCCAAACCTTTCTAATACTGCTCCCCCAAAATTGTCTGCCCCCCAAATTTGACTGTGGTCCCCCACCCCCAAATCAGAGAGTGTGGAGGAGGTGAAGTAAAAACCTTTGGGGTTCCCCACTGTAGGAGAGTAGGATCTGCCTCTTATGTTGCCCCCACTTTTTTTCTGATGTTACCCTGGTTTCTGGCTATAGTCAGGCTGGATCCCTGCCAATCAGGGCCCCAGCCTCTCTGTTCTCTCTAAACGATTTGGAGTGCACTCTAGGTGCACTAGTGATTGGATACTGTGGTGCCTTATGAGTCCCTAGTATATGGTACCTTAGGTGCCAAGGGCATAGGTACTTCACAGGCCTACCAGGGGCTGAAGCATGTATTATGCCACCCCTGGGAAGCAGACTAAATCTGACACCACAGGCCTGCTACTGCAGCCTGGGTGAGGTGGTGCTAGCACTCCTCACTGAGATATAGGTTCCCTATATCTCTCCTGCACACACATTTAAACCTATCAGTCACCCCTAAGGCAGGCCCTATCAATCCTGAGGGCAGGGTGCTTGGTCTCTAATGTGAGGGGGTGCCTCTGCCTGAGCAGGGCCCCTCTGCAGCTCTCAGAGTCCATTCTCTGGTGCTGTTTGTGGATGCGGTTAAACCATATACTCTTAAGTGCATTATATCCTCGCGGTAAAATGCTAACTTTGGAATGGCTGCATCAAAACATGTTGTGTTTGGTGTCAAACATCTTGGAATAATACCCCCCCGCCAATTCTGGCGGCGGGGGTAGCATTCCACCCTTCTAGAGGGATAGACATGTACCCACTGTGGAAACACGGTAGAATCCTAAAGAGCCCTGGCATCACAAAATGGATGCCACCAGCCACAGACACGGGGCTGCCCTCCTGCTGATGACCGAAACTCGCAGTGGAGGAAGCCCAACAAAAGGTATCCTGTCACAGGGAGGTGTAACCACCTCCCAGACAGGGTTTAGTGTATTGGGGCTGGGTGGGTGCACTCTTAGAGTGCTTTGAAGTCCTGCACTGGGGGAGCAGAAGGCTCCTCTGTGCATATGCCAGTTCAAACCAGCTCAGGGGCTACCTGCCCCTGCTCTGGCGTGAAACTGGACAAAGGGAAGTGGGTGTAGCCACCCACTCCCCTGACCCTCCCATAGGTGGGGTCATAGAGCTAGTCCCTCCCTTCCTTGTACAGTATAAGATAGGGAACCCTTGAACCTGAAGGTTAGATATCCCTGGACGACGCTCTGAAGAAGAATCCTGGCCCTTCGACGTTCCACTACCTTTGGAAGACTGAAGAATCTCCCTTGGAGTCAAGGAGTGACTCCCCTGCTTGGCAGGCACCAAAAACTACAAACGACGGTCGCAAACTACACCGCTCCCGCCGGAGTCCGAAGTCCCTGCAGCCCAAGAAGTGAATTTCCTGACTTCTCTAAGGCCATCGTGAGTCTCCAGTGAAGCTGAGGCAAGTGGACCCCAGGAGTGATGAGGAACCGCGACCCCTGGGTACCGTGCACTATTGTCGAGTGCAACCCCTCCACAACATTCTAAGAACCTGTGCTTTGGACCACGTGTGTTCCCATCCTCCAGCATGAAACCCTCTGAAGATCAGAGGCCTACACTGTCCCGGGTGACCGTGGGCCCCTGTTGAGCAAATCCTCCCGAGGTGTCTTTGCGATCCCTTGCCAGCCGGCTCTTGGGTCCCCAGAAGACTTGTCCAAGAAACCAAAGGGCTCCCCTGGTTGCTCCAGGCCTGCCCTGACTTACCCTTGCTGGGTGAGTCCCTCAGACCTTGCTGGTCTGCGCCATTGCCTTTTCGCACTTTCCACGAGACTTGCTGTTACCAAGGCTTGGTGGCTCCAATCGAGTTGCCGACACCACAGTAAGCTGCAGACATCGTGGGACACGCCGAATCCAGCTCCTGGTTGTCGTCGACGCCTCCTGGACCTCGTGGCTGAAGAGTCAAGGCAACCGTGATCGACCTGAATCCTGCGACGACGGTGGGCATCCATCTTCCTTGCCCCGAGTCACTGCCAAGTGACTTTGAACACTGTCCCCTCTGCTTTCAGGTCATCCTTCTTCCGAATCCAGGCTTGGATTCCACCGGACACTTCTTCAGCTCCCACAAGCAGCAAGTCTTCTTTGTTCGCCATTGAAAACGACGCCGCGACCCGACACCAAAGGACACCTATGCACCCGGCTTCCCTGGGTGAGGTAACTCCAGCACTACGGTGCTCCTGTGGGTGTGGGCCCTAGAACTACTTACCCTGTAAGTGACTTGCTTGTAGGTTCTCCCGAAGTATCCTAAAACTCTTTATTTCCAACCGCGACTTGCCCCATTGAAGTCAACGGCGATCCGCGCCTGTGTATCCACACTGCACGCGTCCCCCGTGGGTCCTTTACTTACCTGCCTTGGGTGGTTTCGTGAGGCCCCAGCACTTCTGAAGGCCCTAGGCCTTGTCTCCCTGCAAGTCGTTGTTTCTAAGTCTCTTTCTTAGTATATGGTCTGGTACGCCCCTAGGGCCCCAGCCATATTGTGCTTAATTTATTGTGAAACTGTTGATTTGTGCATATGTTCCTGACTTCTAATCTCATAAAGAGATTAGTAGAGAGTTGTTTATTAATAAATACATATATATTTGATATATATACCTGTGTGGTGTCTTTTCATTTGGTGATTCAAGAGATTGTGTGGTAAAACAAGCTGCTTTACATTCCTTCAAGACTTAGCCTGAAGGCTGCTCTCCACAGCTACCACTAGGATAGCTTTCTATAAAGGTTGTCTTAAACCTATCTACCATAAGAGTCGAATTGTACTGGTGCAAGGTGTCCACTTTAATTAGTGAACAGCATATACCAGGCCAACTTCTCACATTGGTGGGCAGCGTGTGGGATTCCAGCTTGCTATTGTTTTACCAGAAAATCTCTATTTGAATTACTAACTGAAAACCACTATAGGTACTTAAGGTACATATAAAGTCAAGCTTAGTATCAATAAGTTCTACTGAACTTAGAGCTGTGTGCCAAGGGATAGCACACCCTTTCCACAGCTCAAGCTAGGATCAGTAGGCCACAAACTAGTGTAGGTAGTACAACACTGCACAACACTAGAATGTCCTTAAAAGGTGGAGCCAGTGGGTCCACCCAGCCTCAGTATAAGGACATGGCTTTCTCTGACTTGAGAGCCATGTGTGTTGAAAGACACCTGAAGCTAGGACAGAGTCCCTCCACCCTGCATCTGATAGATCTGCTAACAACAGATGATCTTAGATTAGCTCTAGGAGCTAAGGGGTCTGAGTCAGTGGGTGGGTCAATTATAGTGTCTGGGTCAGATGATGAAAATACAAATGACCAGGACTCTGTGATTGAAGGGCAAGGCTCCAAGGGGCCTGAAAAGGACAGAGGAATTCTCCCTAAGAGAGCTGACAGAGAGGAAGAGAGGCACAGGTCCCCTTCCAGGGAGTCTGAACACTCTTATCACTCTGGCAGAGAATTTGTCCAACAGAGGAACTCATACTTTCCCATAAGAGAGACCTCCTCTGAAAGAAGGTGCAAACTACTCCAGTATGAGGAAGCAAGAATTGCCCTCAGAACCAAGCAGTTGGCACTGGATAGGGAAGCCCTGGAGATCCAGAGAGCTTCTAGAAGAGAGGGGTTAGAACCCCCTGGTGGCAGCAACAGTGTCCCTAGAGGCAGAGAATATATTCCAGACCATAGGAACCTGAGCAAGGTTGTTCCTCCCTACCAGAGTGGGGATGATATCCACAAGTGGATAACTGCTATGGAGAGGGCCTGTAGAGTACAGCAGGTCCCCCAAAAGCAGTGGGCAGCAATCTTGTGGCTCTCCTTTTCAGATAAAGGTAGAGACAAGCTCCTCACTGTTAAAGAAGAGGATGCTGATGATTATGAAGTCCTGAAGAGTGCACTGATAGATGGGTTTGGCTTAACCACTGAGCAGTACAGGTTGAAGTTCAGAGACACCCAGAAGGCACAGACTCAGGACTGGACTGACTTTGTTGATTGTGCAACCAAGGCTCTGGAGGGTTGGCTGGTTGGCAGTAGGGTTACTGATTTCAAGGGATTGTATAATCTGATAATGAGAGAACAGATCCTTAATAATTGCCAGAACCAGTTGTTGCATCAGTACCTGGTGGACTCTGATCTGACCTCTCCCCAAGAATTGGGAAAGAAGGCAGACAAATGGGTCAGAACCAGGGTGAGGCAGAAAACCCAGATCCAGGGGGTGACACAAAGAAGCAGGATTCTAAGGGCTCTGAGAAAGGTGGGGATAAGGCAAAAGACCAGAAGTCTTCACAAGGGCCCCAAAAATCTGCATCTGGTGGGGAGTCACAGTCCAACAAGGGAAAAGGCCAAAAGAAGTCATGGTGCAAATTCTGTAAACAGAAAGGGCACTGGACTTCTGATTGTACCAAGTCCAAAGACCAAACCACCACCACTCCTGCCCCTAAGGCAACTGCTCCCCCTAGTCCAGCTACTGGTGGAGGTGGTACTCAGACTAAGGGTTTAATAGGGTTGACCCTGGGTTCTGAAGTGGACTCTGACCTAGTCAGAGTACCCACTCAGGCAATGCTGATTTGTGATGGAGACATTGACATGTCCTTCCTAGTAAGCCCCAGTAATCTGGGCAAATACAGACAGCAGCCTGTAATAAATGGCAAACAGGCTTTGGCATTTAGGGACACAGGTGCTAGTGTCACCATGGTGGCAGAGGATCTTGTGGACCCTGACCAGATCATCCTGGGCGAAATGTACCAGGTGACCAATGCAAGCAATGCCAGGACCAACCATAGTCTGGCAGTTGTGAATTTCTCCTGGGGAGGGGTAACTGGCCTCAAGAAGGTTGTAGTCAGTGCAGACCTCCCTGTAGAATGTCTGTTGGGCAATGATCTAGAGACTTCAGCCTGGTCTGAAGTAGAGTTATGGACTCATGCTGAGATGTTGGGCATCCCTGCAGAGGTATTTGCTGTGACCAGGTCACAAGCAAGAAAGCATAACACTGAACCAGCTCTGGATCCTGGAACAATGGACCAGATGCTTCCCAAGAGGAGGAGCAGTAGGGTAAAGGCAGTGCCTTCCCCTCTGTCTCAGATCACAGATTCCCCTCCAGAGGGAGGTGAAGCAGATCCTGAAGAAGGAACTGCCCCAGAGGGACTTGAGCCTGATCAGGTTGAGTTCTTGGGGGCAGGGGGCCCTTCTAGGGAAGATCTGAGTAAGGAGCAACAGTGCTGCCCCTCTCTTGAACCCCTCAGACAGCAGGCTGCTGCTGAGGCTGCTGGGAGTGCTAGTGGGTCCCATAAAGTTTATTGGGATGAGGGACTCCTATATTCTGAGAGTAGAGACCCAGCCCCTGGAGCCACCAGGAGGTTGGTAATACCTCAGAAGTTTAGGGGGTTCCTCTTGACCTTAGCACATGATATCCCTTTAGCAGGTCACTTGGGCCAAAACAAGACCTGGGACAAGCTTGTTCCACATTTTCATTGGCCACGTATGTCAGAGGACACAAAGGAGTTTTGTCGCTCCTGTGTCATATGCCAAGCCAGTGGTAAGGCAGGTGGCACAACAAAGGCCCCCCTGATACCACTACCTGTGGTGGGGGTACCCTTTGAAAGGGTAGGGATTGACATTGTTGGTCACCTTGACCCTCAAACTGCATCTGGGCACAGATTTATCCTGGTGGTAGTGGATCATGCCACCAGGTACCCAGAGGCAATTCCCCTGAGGACCACCACAGCCCCTGTGGTGGCAAGAACCCTCATTGGAGTTTTCTCCAGAGTGGGTTTTCCAAAGGAGGTCATATCTGACAGAGTAACAAACTTCATGTCAGGGTATCTGAAAGCAATGTGGAAGGAGTGTGGTGTAACTTACAAGTTCACCACCCCCTATCACCCACAATGCAATGGGTTGGTTGAAAGGTTCAACAAAACCCTGAAGGGAATGATTAAGGGACTCCCAGAGAAGCTTAGGCGGAAATGGGACCTTCTTCTTCCTTGCCTGTTATTTGCATACAGAGAAGTTCCACAGAAGGGGGTTGGCTACAGCCCATTTGAGCTTCTGTTTGGGCACCCTGTAAGAGGTCCATTGTGTTTGGTTAAGGAGGGCTGGGAGTTACCTCTCAAACCCCCCAAACAGGATGTGATGGACTATGTACTTGGTCTCCGCTCCCGGATGGCTGAGTACATGAAAAAGGCAACCAAAAACCTGGAGGCCAGCCAAGAATTACAAAAAGCTTGGCATGACCAAAGGCTGTACTGACTGTATTCCAGCCAGGACAGAAAGTGTAGGTGTTGGAGCCTGTGGCCCCAGCAGCCCTCCAGGATAAGTGGAGTGGCCCCCATACAATAGTTGAACAGAAGGGAGAAGTCACCTATATGGTGAATCTTAGAACTCCCAGGAGCCCCCTGAGGGTGCTCCATGTCAACAGATTAAAACCATATGTTGACAGGGCTGACATGGGCTTGCTCTTGGCAACTGATGAGGACCAGGAGGAGGAGAGTGACCCTCTCCCTGACCTGCTCTCTCAGAACCCTGATGATGGGTCAGTAAATGTGTTGCTTTGGCAAGCAGCCTCACTGACCATCAGCAAACTGAATGCAGACAAGTTCTGCAACAGTTTAGACATATGTTTAGCCTGACCCCTAGTCAGACTACCTGGTGCACCCATGAGGTGGACACTGGAGACAGTCTGCCTGTCAAGAATAAAATCTACAGGCAACCTGACCATGTCAGAGACTGTATCAGGTCTGAAGTCCAGAAAATGTTGGAGTTAGGTGTAATTGAGCCTTCAGATAGCCCTTGGGCTAGCCCAGTAGTCCTGGTACCCAGTCACTAGGACTGATGCCTATCCCATACCAAGGGCAGATGAGCTGATTGATACTCTGGCCTCAGCCAAGTATTTAAGTACATTTGACCTAACACCTGGCTACTGGCAGATCAGATTAGCTGATGATGCAAAAGCCAAAACAGCATTTTCGACCCCTGGTGGGCACTACCACTTTGTGGTGATGCCCTTTGGATTGAAAAATGCACCTGCCACTTTTCAGAGGTTGGTGAATAAAGTTCTGGCAGGGATGGAGACTTATTGCTCAGCTTATCTAGATGATATTGCTGTCTTTAGTTCCTCCTGGCAGGATCACCTGGTCCACCTCAGAAATGTTTTGGAGGCCCTGCAGAAAGCAGGCCTCACTATCAAGGCCACCAAGTGCCAGATAGGGCAGAGTCAGGTTGTGTACCTGGGCCACCTTGTGGGTGGAGGCCAGGTTCAACCTTTACAGAGCAAGATCCAAACCATAATGGAATGGGTTGCTCCAACCACCCAGACACAGGTGAGAGCCTTCTTAGGCCTGACTGGGTACTATAGGAGGTTTGTCAAGGGATATGGATCTATAGTGACCCCCTTGAATGATCTGACCTCAAAGAAAATGCCAAAAGGTTCAGTGGACAGCTAGCTGTCAAAAGGCATTTGAAGACCTAAAGCAGGCCATGTGCACTGCCCCCATCTTACAGAGTCCAGACTACACCAAAAAGTTCATTGTCCAAACAGATGCTTCTGAGGTGGGTGTGGGAGCTGTACTGTCTCAACTGAATGATGAAGGTCAAGACCAGCCAGTAGCTTTCATTAGCAGAAGGCTGATCCCTAGAGAGAAACATTGGTCAGCTATAGAGAGGGAGGCCTTTGCTGTGGTGTGGGCCCTGAAGAAGCTGAGGCCATACCTGTTTGGCACTCACTTCATAGTTCAGACTGACCACAAGCCCCTCCTATGGCTTAAGCAGATGAAAGGTGAAAACCCAAAACTTTTGAGGTGGTCCATTTCCCTACAGGGGATGGACTATACAGTGGAACATAGGCCTGGGACCCAACATGCCAATGCAGATGGACTCTCAAGGTATTTCCACTTTGAACACGAAGACTCAACTGGTCAAGGTTGTAGGAAGGTGGAATCTGACTATATGGTTGCCCCCACTTTTTTCCTGGTGTTTTGCTGGTTTATGACTTAGTTGGGCTGGGACCCTGCTATTCAGGGCCCCAGTCTATCTGCTTTCTCTGTAAAATGGTTTCCATGTGCCTTAGGCACATCTCTAATTGGAATCTGGAGTGCCCTTATAAGTCCCTAGTATATGGTATACTATGTACCAAGGGCATCGGTACCTCAGAGGCCTACCAGGGGCTGCAGCATGTATTATGCCACCCCTGGAAGGCCATCCAAAATGACACCACAGGTCTGCTACTGCAGCCTGGGTAAGGTGGTGCATGCACCCCTTACTGTGATATGGGTTACCTATATCACTACATACTTACATATATATAAACCTATAAGTCACTCCTATGGCAGGCCTTATCAATCCTGAAGGCAGAGTGCTTGGTTCTTATGTGAGAAGGTGCCACTGCATGAGCAGGGCCCCTCTGCAGTGCTCAGAGTCCATTCTCTGGTACTGTTTGTAAATGGGGTTAAACCATATACTCTTAAGTGCATTATATCCTCGTGGTAGAATGCTAACTTTGGAATGACTGCATCAAAACATGTCGTGTTTGGTGTCAAACATCTTGGAATACTACCCCCCCCGCCAGTCCTGGTGGCAGGGGTAGCATTCCTCCCTTCTAGAGGGAGAGACATGTTCACCCTGGTCTAACCGGTAACTTCTTTCCAGAGCCCCAGCATCACAAAATGGATGCTGCTGCCACAGACACAAGTCTGGCCTCCTGCTGCTGGACGAAACTCCGGCAGGGGAGGCCTGGACAATAGGTTTCCTGTTGCAGGGAGGTGTGACCACCTCCCCAGACAGGATAATGTGTATTGGGGCTGGGCGGGAGCACTCTCTGGGTGCTTTGAAGTCCTGCACTGGGGGCACATTTGGTGTCCTCTGTGCATACCCCAGTTCAAACCGGATCAGGGGCTTCCAGCCCCTGCTTTGGCGTGAACTGGACAAAGGGAAAGGGGTGTAGCCACCCCTCTGCCCTGACCCACCCATAGGTGGGGCCACAGAGTAGTCCAACCCCTAAACTTGGTATAAGTATAGGAATCCAGTCCTTAAGACTTTAGATTATCCCTGGACGAAACTCTGAAACTGAATCCTGGACCTTCGATGCTCTACTCAAGACTAGAGGACAGAAGAATCTCCCTTGGGGTCAAGGAGTGACTCCCCTGCTTGGCAGGCACCAAAGAAGCATCTGTCCGGTCTGCATCACTGAAGCTCCCGTTGGACGCCGAAGTCCCTGCATCACCAGAGGTGGATTCTCAGACTTCCCCGAGGCTTCCCTGAGTCTCCAGCAAAGCTGAGGCCCGTAGCTGTCGTGGGTAACATGAGACCGTGACCCCTGGACACCGCGCACATTTGCAAGTGCATCCTCTTCTGGGTCTCCCACAAAGTCGTGCTTTGGGCTCCGAGTAGCCCCAGCCTCCAGCACCAACTGCACCGAAGATCACTGGCCTCCACTCCACGAGTGTCCTGTGAGCCAGCTCCACGTGCACCGTCTCGAGGCTCCTTCGCGGTTGCTAGTCCGTTGGCTAGTAGCCCTCCACAAAGGCCATCACTTTTCTTCTTGGGCTCCCTGGTTGCTCCAGGCTTGCCCTTACTTACCCTCGCTGGGAGAGTCCCACAGACCTTGCTGGTCTGCACCATCGTCATCTTCCACTTTCCACAAGACTTGCTGTTGCCAAGGCCTGTTGGGTCCAATCCGGTCTCCGACACCTCAGCAAGCAGCAGACGTCGTGGTACAGTCTGAATCCTGCTCCTGGTCGCCGACAACGCTTCCTGGACATCATGACTGCGGAGTCAAGATGACCGTCAGCTCACCTGAAGCAGCCGACATCGGTGGGCATCTGTCCATCGCCTTCCTGGTCACTGGCTAGTGACCCAGACTCTGTCCCCTCTGCTTTCAGGTTCTTCAGATCTCCGATCCACTCTTGGATCCACCCGGACACTTTCCACTTGGTCGGCAGCAGCACTTTGCAGCAGATCGCCATTCAAATCGACGACGAAACCCGACCCCGAAAGGCACCTATGCACCCGGCTTCCCTGGGTGAGGTAACAAGAGTACTCCGGTGCTCCCGTGGGTAGAGACTCTAGAACGACCTAGTTCTCAAAGGGTTTGCTCCAAGTTCCTTCCTAAGTGTCCCTTTTCTCTAAATTTCCAATCGCGACTTTCCCCATAGAAGTTAACGGCGATTCGCGGCTGTGTTCTCACACTGCACACGTCCCCCGTGGGTCCCCTGTGTCACTACCTTGGGTGGTTCCTTGGGGTCCAAGCACTTCTACAGGCTCTAGGCCTAGTGTCTAGCTCAGTCGTGGTTCTTATACCACTTTATTGGTATATGGTTTGGTACGCCCCTAGGGCCCAAACGTGTATTTGTGCTATTACTGTGTTTAAATAACTTATAACTTGTGTACTTCGAACTCTAGCCTCATAAAGAGACTAGAGGGGTGTGTTTAGCAATAAATACATATATTTTGAATATATACCTGGTGTGGTGCTCTTTCATTTGGTCACTCAAGAGATTATAGACTGGTAAAACAAGCTGCTTTACATTCCTTCAAGACTTAGCCTGAAGGCTGCTCTCCATAGCTACCACTAGGATAGCTTTCAATAAAGGTTGTCTTTAACCTATCTCCAATAAGGGGTTGTTTGGACTGGTGCAAGGTGCCCACTATAATTAGTGGACAGCATATACCAGGCCAACTTCTCACATTGGTGTGCAGCGTGTGGGATTCCAGCTTGCTATTGTTTTACCAGATAATCTCAATTGAATTGATCAACTGAAAACCACTAAAGGTACCTAAGGTACATATAACTTAAGTTTACTATACAGTAAGTTCTACTGAACTTAGAGTTGTGTGTTAAGGGATAGCACAACCCTTTCTACAACTCAAGAGAGTTTAGTAGGCCACACTAGAGTAGGTAGTGCATACACCACACCACACTAGTAATGTCTTTAAAGGCAGGACCTAAAGAATCCTTGCCAGAAGCCACTGGGCTTCATCCCTCCAAGTATGATACACTCCCATTCTTGGAACTGAGAGCATTATGCAATCTGAGGAAATTAAGGACAGGCCAAAGTCCCACCACCCAACACCTTAGAGAGATGTTGGTGGCTTTTGATCTCAGCAGGCCCTTAGGGACTGAAGGGGTAGGAGCAGAGGGTGGGGCAGAAGAAGAGGATGGGGAGGGGGTTAGCAATACCCCCAGCCCCCCCTCTGGAGCTGACCAGGAAGGTGAAAATGACCTTGACCTGGATAACCCAATCCCCCCTGTGGAAGATGAGGAGGAGGATCAGAGTGACCTCCCCTTTGTCCCCCCAGGAAGGATTAAGAGTGTGCCTAGAGGGTCTAGATCTCCTTCTCAGGAGTCTAACCACTCTGGCACCTCAGTAGGGACTTCTGTCTCCTCTCATAGGAGGGAATCCTCTCATGAGAGGAGAAAGAGACTGATCCAGTATGAGGAAACTCAGCTGGAACTCAGAAAGCAGCAATTGGCTTTAGATAGGGAGTCCCTAGATCTCCTTAGAGAGAGAAAAAAGTTGGGACTAGAGTCCCATGGTGGCAGCAATTCCCCTAAAGATAGGGAAAGGTCTTATGACCATAGAAACCTAAGCAAGATTGTCCCTCCCTACCAGAGTGGGGATGACATCCACAAATGGATAACTGCACTGGAGAGGGCCTGTAAAGTTCAGAAGGTCCCCCAGAAGCAGTGGGCAGCAATCTTGTGGCTCTCCTTTGCAGACAAAGGAAGAGACAAGCTCCTCACTGTAAGAGAAGAGGATGCTGACAATTACAAAGTCTTGAAGAGTGCTCTGATAGATGGGTTTGGCCTAACCACTGAACAGTATAGGTTGAAGTTCAGAGACACCCAAAAGCTCAGACTCAAGACTGGGTTGATTTTGTAGATTGTGCTACTAAGGCTCTGTAAGGTTGGATACATGGCAACAAAGTGCATGACTTTTTAGGATTGTACAATTTGATTATGAGGGAGCAGATCCTTAATAATTGTCAAAACCAGCTTTTGCACCAGTATCTGGTGGACTCTGATCTGACCTCTCCCCAAGAATTGGGAAAGAAGGCAGACAAATGGGTCAGAACCAGAGTAAAAACTAAAAATCAGGGTGGTGACCAGAAGAAAGATTCTACTAAGTCCCAAGAGAAAGGTGGGGATAAATCTAAGGATAAGTCCACTGCAGGGCCCCAAAATTCCTCTTCTGGGGGTGGGTCCCAAACTCCTTCCTCTCCTGAAAAGAAACCCTATTGCCATGTCTGTAAAAAGCCTGGGCACTGGAAATCTGATCCCAGTTGCACCAGGATTGGCAATAAAGAAAATGTTCCTCCAACAACTACTACCACCCCTCCTGGTACTACCAGTAGTAATCCTCCAGTTGGGAGTAGTGCACCCAAAAAGTTAGGTGCTTTTGCAACCGGAACAGAGGTGGGCCCTGGTTTAGACAGGGACCCCTCAACAGACTCCTCTGACTGATGGTGGTGTAGGATTTGCCACCTTTACCATGGGTCCCACAGCAATGGGCAGGTACAGACAGGAGCCAATAATTAATGGTCAGAAAGCTGTGGCATTTAGGGACACAGGGGCTAGTGTCACCATGGTGACCCCCTCACCAGCTTTTACCTGAGTTTAAATACCAGGTGACCAACATTGATGGTGTCAGAACAGATCACCCCATGGCCATAGTCAATCTCAGCTGGGAGGGGGTCACAGGCCCAAAGAGAGTGGCAGTGTCCCCCACCTTACATGTAGATTGCCTGATGGGCAATGATCTGGAAATTTCAGCCTGGGCTGAAGTTGAACACCAAACCCATCTTAGGATGTTGGGTGTCCCTGTAAAGGTTAGTGGGGCTGTGATGGCCACAGCCCCAGCCCAAGATTTTGGAGAGATGGAGCCTGGAAGAATGGCCCACTCTCCCCCAAAAGAGAGCACAAGGGTTGAAGAAAAGTCTTCTTCCCCCAGACAGTAGGTAAGGGCCAGCCTCCTCAGGGAACTGACCCTACCCCTAGTGAAGGAACTGCCACAGAGGTAGTCAGGCCTGGCCTGGCCACCCCCTGATGGCAGAGGACCCTTCCAAGGTGGTACCCAGTCTGGAGCAGGTAACCTGCCCCTCTCTACCCTGCCTCAGTCAGCCCAGGGCTGCAGAGGTCAGGGAGGTCAGTGGACCCCCAGGGCCCCCTGTCCCGAGGAACCCCCCATCAGCAGATTAGGGGCACCCAGGCTAGTAGCCCTAGCCAGGTGCAAATTCCTCTACACACTGAGGGATCCCCCATACCTTTATGTAGGGACCTCCCCCAGAAGGACTCTGGTAGGCAAGGGCAAACATGGGACCAAAAGGTTCCAAACCTGCCATGTCCCTCCAGTGTTCCATCCAAAGGGACCCAACCCCCAGCTGTAGGCAGTCAAAGGTTGACCCTTAGAGCAAAGTGCAACTCAGTCATGGAAAGACAGGCATACATGGTGACCAGTGATCTGAGGAAGCTGAGGCCAACATTCCTAGGGCCTCACTTCCCTACTCAGACACCTCACCAGCCTTGTACTTTACCTAAGCACACCAGAGGTAGTGATTCCCCATGGTGGAGACCCTCTCATACCCTTGGGGTGAGGGATTGCTTAGTGGACCATAACCCAGGGGGCAACCATGCTAGTGCAGGTGCTTCCTTATATGGCCACTTATTCAATAAAGGCTCAACTGGCCAAGGTTAGCCTTATCTCCTTTCGTTTGGGGGGGGGGGTTATGTAGGAAGGTGGAATCTGACTATATGGTTGCCCCCACTTTTTTCCTGGTGTTTTGCTGGTTTATGACTTAGTTGGACTGGGACCCTGCTATTCAGGGCCCCAGTCTATCTGCTTTCTCTGTAAAATGGTTTCCATGTGCCTTAGGCACATCTCTAATTGGAATCTGGAGTGCCCTTATAAGTCCCTAGTATATGGTATACTATGTACCAAGGGCATAGGTACCTCAGAGGCCTACCAGGGGCTGCAGCATGTATTATGCCACCCCTGGAAGGCCATCCAAAATGACACCACAGGTCTGCTACTGCAGCCTGGGTAAGGTGGTGCATGCACCCCTTACTGTGATATAGGTTACCTATATCACTACATACTTACACATATATAAACCTATAAGTCACTCCTATGGCAGGCCTTATCAATCCTGAAGGCAGAGTGCTTGGTTCTTATGTGAGAAGGTGCCACTGCATGAGCAGGGCCCCTCTGCAGTGCTCAGAGTCCATTCTCTGGTACTGTTTGTAAATGCGGTTAAACCATATACTCTTAAGTGCATTATATCCTCGCGGTAGAATGCTAACTTTGGAATGACTGCATCAAAACATGTCGTGTTTGGTGTCAAACATCTTGGAATACTACCCCCCGCCAGTCCTGGCGGCGGGGGTAGCATTCCACCCTTCTAGAGGGAGAGACATGTTCACCCTGGTCTAACCGGTAACTTCTTTCCAGAGCCCCAGCATCACAAAATGGATGCTGCTGCCACAGACACAAGTCTGGCCTCCTGCTGCTGGACGAAACTCCGGCAGGGGAGGCCTGGACAATAGGTTTCCTGTTGCAGGGAGGTGTGACCACCTCCCCAGACAGGATAATGTGTATTGGGGCTGGGCGGGAGCACTCTCTGGGTGCTTTGAAGTCCTGCACTGGGGGCACATTTGGTGTCCCTGTGCATACCCCAGTTCAAACCGGATCAGGGGCTTCCAGCCCCTGCTTTGGCACGAACTGGACAAAGGGAAAGGGGTGTAGCCACCCCTCTGCCCTGACCCACCCATAGGTGGGGCCACAGAGTAGTCCAACTCCTAAACTTGGTATAAGTATAGGAACCCAGTCCTTAAGACTTTAGATTATCCCTGGACGAAACTCTGAAACTGAATCCTGGACCTTCGACGCTCTACTCAAGACTAGAGGACAGAAGAATCTCCCTTGGGGTCAAGGAGTGACTCCCCTGCTTGGCAGGCACCAAAGAAGCATCTGTCCGGTCTGCATCACTGAAGCTCCCGTCGGACGCCGAAGTCCCTGCATCACCAGAGGTGGATTCTCAGACTTCGCCGAGGCTGCCCTGAGTCCCCAGCAAAGCTGAGGCCCGTAGCTGTCGTGGGTAACGTGAGACCGTGACCCCTGGACACCGTGCACATTTGCAAGTGCATCCTCTTCCTGGGTCTCCCACGAAGTCATGCTTTGGGCTCCGAGTAGCCCCAGCCTCCAGCACCAACTGCACTGAAGATCACTGGCCTCCACTCCACGAGTGTCCTGTGAGCCAGCTCCACGTGCACCGTCTCGAGGCTCCTTCACGGTTGCTAGTCCGTTGGCTAGTAGCCCTCCACGAAGGCCAATCACTTTTCTTCTTGGGCTCCCTGGTTGCTCCAGGCTTGCCCTTACTTACCGTCGCTGGGTGAGTCCTACAGACCTTGCTGGTCTGTACCATCATCATCTTCCACTTTCCACAAGACTTGCTGTTGCCAAGGCCTGTTGGGTCCAATCCGGTCGCCGACACCTCAGCAAGCAGCAGATGTCGTGGGACAGTCTGAATCCTGCTCCTGGTTGCCGACAACGCCTCCTGGACATCATGACTGCGGAGTCAAGACGACCGTCAGCTCACCTGAAGCAGCCGACATCGGTGGGCATCTGTCCATCGCCTTCCTGGTCACTGGCTAGTGACCCAGACTCTGTCCCCTCTGCTTTCAGGTTCTTCAGATCTCCGATCCACTCTTGGATCCACCCGGACACTTTCCACTTGGTCGCCAGCAGCACTTTGCAGCAGATCGCCATTCAAATCGACGACGAAACCCGACCCCGAAAGGCACCTATGCACCCGGCTTCCCTGGGTGAGGTAACAAGAGTACTCCGGTGCTCCCGTGGGTAGAGACTCTAGAACGACCTAGTTCTCAAAGGGTTTGCTCCAAGTTCCTTCCTAAGTGTCCCTTTTCTCTAAATTTCCAATCGCGACTTTCCCCATAGAAGTTAACGGCGATTCGCGGCTGTGTTCTCACACTGCACACGTCCCCCGTGGGTCCCCTGTGTCACTACCTTGGGTGGTTCCTTGGGGTCCAAGCACTTCTACAGGCTCTAGGCCTAGTGTCTAGCTCAGTCGTGGTTCTTATACCACTTTATTGGTATATGGTTTGGTACGCCCCTAGGGCCCAAACGTGTATTTGTGTAATTACTGTGTTTAAATAACTTATAACTTGTGTACTTCGAACTCTAGCCTCATAAAGAGACTAGAGGGGTGTGTTTAGCAATAAATACATATATTTTGAATATATACCTGGTGTGGTGCTCTTTCATTTGGTCACTCAAGAGATTATAGACTGGTAAAACAAGCTGCTTTACATTCCTTCAAGACTTAGCCTGAAGGCTGCTCTCCATAGCTACCACTAGGATAGCTTTCAATAAAGGTTGTCTTTAACCTATCTCCAATAAGGGGTTGTTTGGACTGGTGCAAGGTGCCCACTATAATTAGTGGACAGCATATACCAGGCCAACTTCTCACATTGGTGTGCAGCGTGTGGGATTCCAGCTTGCTATTGTTTTACCAGATAATCTCAATTGAATTGATCAACTGAAAACCACTAAAGGTACCTAAGGTACATATAACTTAAGTTTACTATACAGTAAGTTCTACTGAACTTAGAGTTGTGTGTTAAGGGATAGCACAACCCTTTCTACAACTCAAGAGAGTTTAGTAGGCCACACTAGAGTAGGTAGTGCATACACCACACCACACTAGTAATGTCTTTAAAGGCAGGACCTAAAGAATCCTTGCCAGAAGCCACTGGGCTTCATCCCTCCAAGTATGATACACTCCCATTCTTGGAACTGAGAGCATTATGCAATCTGAGGAAATTAAGGACAGGCCAAAGTCCCACCACACAACACCTTAGAGAGATGTTGGTGGCTTTTGATCTCAGCAGGCCCTTAGGGACTGAAGGGGTAGGAGCAGAGGGTGGGGCAGAAGAAGAGGATGGGGAGGGGGTAGCAATACCCCCAGCCCCCCCTCTGGAGCTGACCAGGAAGGTGAAAATGACCTTGACCTGGATAACCCAATCCCCCCTGTGGAAGATGAGGAGGAGGATCAGAGTGACCTCCCCTTTGTCCCCCCAGGAAGGATTAAGAGTGTGCCTAGAGGGTCTAGATCTCCTTCTCAGGAGTCTAACCACTCTGGCACCTCAGTAGGGACTTCTGTCTCCTCTCATAGGAGGGAATCCTCTCATGAGAGGAGAAAGAGACTGATCCAGTATGAGGAAACTCAGCTGGAACTCAGAAAGCAGCAATTGGCTTTAGATAGGGAGTCCCTAGATCTCCTTAGAGAGAGAAAAAAGTTGGGACTAGAGTCCCATGGTGGCAGCAATTCCCCTAAAGATAGGGAAAGGTCTTATGACCATAGAAACCTAAGCAAGATTGTCCCTCCCTACCAGAGTGGGGATGACATCCACAAATGGATAACTGCACTGGAGAGGGCCTGTAAAGTTCAGAAGGTCCCCCAGAAGCAGTGGGCAGCAATCTTGTGGCTCTCCTTTGCAGACAAAGGAAGAGACAAGCTCCTCACTGTAAGAGAAGAGGATGCTGACAATTACAAAGTCTTGAAGAGTGCTCTGATAGATGGGTTTGGCCTAACCACTGAACAGTATAGGTTGAAGTTCAGAGACACCCAAAAAGCTCAGACTCAAGACTGGGTTGATTTTGTAGATTGTGCTACTAAGGCTCTGTAAGGTTGGATACATGGCAACAAAGTGCATGACTTTTTAGGATTGTACAATTTGATTATGAGGGAGCAGATCCTTAATAATTGTCAAAACCAGCTTTTGCACCAGTATCTGGTGGACTCTGATCTGACCTCTCCCCAAGAATTGGGAAAGAAGGCAGACAAATGGGTCAGAACCAGAGTAAAAACTAAAAATCAGGGTGGTGACCAGAAGAAAGATTCTACTAAGTCCCAAGAGAAAGGTGGGGATAAATCTAAGGATAAGTCCACTGCAGGGCCCCAAAATTCCTCTTCTGGGGGTGGGTCCCAAACTCCTTCCTCTCCTGAAAAGAAACCCTATTGCCATGTCTGTAAAAAGCCTGGGCACTGGAAATCTGATCCCAGTTGCACCAGGATTGGCAATAAAGAAAATGTTCCTCCAACAACTACTACCACCCCTCCTGGTACTACCAGTAGTAATCCTCCAGTTGGGAGTAGTGCACCCAAAAAGTTAGGTGCTTTTGCAACCGGAACAGAGGTGGGCCCTGGTTTAGACAGGGACCCCTCAACAGACTCCTCTGACTCTGATGGTGGTGTAGGATTTGCCACCTTTACCATGGGTCCCACAGCAATGGGCAGGTACAGACAGGAGCCAATAATTAATGGTCAGAAAGCTGTGGCATTTAGGGACACAGGGGCTAGTGTCACCATGGTGGCAGGGAAACTAGTCCCCCCTCACCAGCTTTTACCTGAGTTTAAATACCAGGTGACCAACATTGATGGTGTCAGAACAGATCACCCCATGGCCATAGTCAATCTCAGCTGGGAGGGGGTCACAGGCCCAAAGAGAGTGGCAGTGTCCCCCACCTTACATGTAGATTGCCTGATGGGCAATGATCTGGAAATTTCAGCCTGGGCTGAAGTTGAACACCAAACCCATCTTAGGATGTTGGGTGTCCCTGTAAAGGTTAGTGGGGCTGTGATGGCCACAGCCCCAGCCCAAGATTTTGGAGAGATGGAGCCTGGAAGAATGGCCCACTCTCCCCCAAAAGAGAGCACAAGGGTTGAAGAAAAGTCTTCTTCCCCCCAGACAGTAGGTAAGGGCCAGCCTCCTCAGGGAACTGACCCTACCCCTAGTGAAGGAACTGCCACAGAGGTAGTCAGGCCTGGCCTGGCCACCCCCCTGATGGCAGAGGACCCTTCCAAGGTGGTACCCAGTCTGGAGCAGGTAACCTGCCCCTCTCTACCCTGCCTCAGTCAGCCCAGGGCTGCAGAGGTCAGGGAGGTCAGTGGACCCCCAGGGCCCCCTGTCCCGAGGAACCCCCCATCAGCAGATTAGGGGCACCCAGGCTAGTAGCCCTAGCCAGGTGCAAATTCCTCTACACACTGAGGGATCCCCCATACCTTTATGTAGGGACCTCCCCCAGAAGGACTCTGGTAGGCAAGGGCAAACATGGGACCAAAAGGTTCCAAACCTGCCATGTCCCTCCAGTGTTCCATCCAAAGGGACCCAACCCCCAGCTGTAGGCAGTCAAAGGTTGACCCTTAGAGCAAAGTGCAACTCAGTCATGGAAAGACAGGCATACATGGTGACCAGTGATCTGAGGAAGCTGAGGCCAACATTCCTAGGGCCTCACTTCCCTACTCAGACACCTCACCAGCCTTGTACTTTACCTAAGCACACCAGATGTAGTGATTCCCCATGGTGGAGACCCTCTCATACACTTGGGGTGAGGGATTGCTTAGTGGACCATAACTCAGGGGGCAACCATGCTAGTGCAGGTGCTTCCTTATATGGCCACTTATTCAATAAAGGCTCAACTGGCCAAGGTTAGCCTTATCTCCTTTCGTTTGGGGGGGGGGGGTTATGTAGGAAGGTGGAATCTGACTATATGGTTGCCCCCACTTTTTTCCTGGTGTTTTGCTGGTTTATGACTTAGTTGGGCTGGGACCCTGCTATTCAGGGCCCCAGTCTATCTGCTTTCTCTGTAAAATGGTTTCCATGTGCCTTAGGCACATCTCTAATTGGAATCTGGAGTGCCCTTATAAGTCCCTAGTATATGGTATACTATGTACCAAGGGCATAGGTACCTCAGAGGCCTACCAGGGGCTGCAGCATGTATTATGCCACCCCTGGAAGGCCATCCAAAATGACACCACAGGTCTGCTACTGCAGCCTGGGTAAGGTGGTGCATGCACCCCTTACTGTGATATGGGTTACCTATATCACTACATACTTACACATATATAAACCTATAAGTCACTCCTATGGCAGGCCTTATCAATCCTGAAGGCAGAGTGCTTGGTTCTTATGTGAGAAGGTGCCACTGCATGAGCAGGGCCCCTCTGCAGTGCTCAGAGTCCATTCTCTGGTACTGTTTGTAAATGCGGTTAAACCATATACTCTTAAGTGCATTATATCCTCGCGGTAGAATGCTAACTTTGGAATGACTGCATCAAAACATGTCGTGTTTGGTGTCAAACATCTTGGAATACTACCCCCCCGCCAGTCCTGGCGGCGGGGGTAGCATTCCACCCTTCTAGAGGGAGAGACATGTTCACCCTGGTCTAACCGGTAACTTCTTTCCAGAGCCCCAGCATCACAAAATGGATGCTGCTGCCACAGACACAAGTCTGGCCTCCTGCTGCTGGACGAAACTCCGGCAGGGGAGGCCTGGACAATAGGTTTCCTGTTGCAGGGAGGTGTGACCACCTCCCCAGACAGGATAATGTGTATTGGGGCTGGGCGGGAGCACTCTCTGGGTGCTTTGAAGTCCTGCACTGGGGGCACATTTGGTGTCCCTGTGCATACCCCAGTTCAAACCGGATCAGGGGCTTCCAGCCCCTGCTTTGGCACGAACTGGACAAAGGGAAAGGGGTGTAGCCACCCCTCTGCCCTGACCCACCCATAGGTGGGGCCACAGAGTAGTCCAACTCCTAAACTTGGTATAAGTATAGGAACCCAGTCCTTAAGACTTTAGATTATCCCTGGACGAAACTCTGAAACTGAATCCTGGACCTTCGACGCTCTACTCAAGACTAGAGGACAGAAGAATCTCCCTTGGGGTCAAGGAGTGACTCCCCTGCTTGGCAGGCACCAAAGAAGCATCTGTCCGGTCTGCATCACTGAAGCTCCCGTCGGACGCCGAAGTCCCTGCATCACCAGAGGTGGATTCTCAGACTTCGCCGAGGCTGCCCTGAGTCCCCAGCAAAGCTGAGGCCCGTAGCTATCATGGGTAACGTGAGACTGTGACCCCTGGACACCGTGCACATTTGCAAGTGCATCCTCTTCTGGGTCTCCCACGAAGTCATGCTTTGGGCTCCGAGTAGCCCCAGCCTCCAGCACCAACTGCACTGAAGATCACTGGCCTCCACTCCACGAGTGTCCTGTGAGCCAGCTCCACGTGCACCGTCTCGAGGCTCCTTCACGGTTGCTAGTCCGTTGGCTAGTAGCCCTCCACGAAGGCCATCACTTTTCTTCTTGGGCTCCCTGGTTGCTCCAGGCTTGCCCTTACTTACCGTCGCTGGGTGAGTCCTACAGACCTTGCTGGTCTGTACCATCATCATCTTCCACTTTCCACAAGACTTGCTGTTGCCAAGGCCTGTTGGGTCCAATCCGGTCGCCGACACCTCAGCAAGCAGCAGACGTCGTGGGACAGTCTGAATCCTGCTCCTGGTTGCCGACAACGCCTCCTGGACATCGTGACTGCGGAGTCAAGACAACCGTCAGCTCACCTGAAGCAGCCGACATCGGTGGGCATCTGTCCATCGCCTTCCTGGTCACTGGCTAGTGACCCAGACTCTGTCCCCTCTGCTTTCAGGTTCTTCAGATCTCCGATCCACTCTTGGATCCACCCGGACACTTTCCACTTGGTCGCCAGCAGCACTTTGCAGCAGATCGCCATTCAAATCGACGACGAAACCCGACCCCGAAAGGCACCTATGCACCCGGCTTCCCTGGGTGAGGTAACAAGAGTACTCCGGTGCTCCCGTGGGTAGAGACTCTAGAACGACCTAGTTCTCAAAGGGTTTGCTCCAAGTTTCTTCCTAAGTGTCCCTTTTCTCTAAATTTCCAATCGCGACTTTCCCCATAGAAGTTAACGGCGATTCGCGGCTGTGTTCTCACACTGCACGCGTCCCCCGTGGGTCCCCTGTGTCACTACCTTGGGTGGTTCCTTGGGGTCCAAGCACTTCTACAGGCTCTAGGCCTAGTGTCTAGCTCAGTCGTGGTTCTTATACCACTTTATTGGTATATGGTTTGGTACGCCCCTAGGGCCCAAACGTGTATTTGTGCTATTACTGTGTTTAAATAACTTATAACTTGTGTACTTCGAACTCTAGCCTCATAAAGAGACTAGAGGGGTGTGTTTAGCAATAAATACATATATTTTGAATATATACCTGGTGTGGTGCTCTTTCATTTGGTCACTCAAGAGATTATAGACTGGTAAAACAAGCTGCTTTACATTCCTTCAAGACTTAGCCTGAAGGCTGCTCTCCATAGCTACCACTAGGATAGCTTTCAATAAAGGTTGTCTTTAACCTATCTCCAATAAGGGGTTGTTTGGACTGGTGCAAGGTGCCCACTATAATTAGTGGACAGCATATACCAGGCCAACTTCTCACAAAGGTTAGTTTAGTGTCCCTGCGTTTGGGGGGGGCTTGTGTAGGAGAGTAGGATCTGCCTCTTATGTTGCCCCCACTTTTTTTCTGATGTTACCCTGGTTTCTGGCTATAGTCAGGCTGGATCCCTGCCAATCAGGGCCCCAGCCTCTCTGTTCTCTCTAAACGATTTGGAGTGCACTCTAGGTGCACTAGTGATTGGATAATGTGGTGCCTTATGAGTCCCTAGTATATGGTACCTTAGGTGCCAAGGGCATAGGTACTTCACAGGCCTACCAGGGGCTGAAGCATGTATTATGCCACCCCTGGGAAGCAGACTAAATCTGACACCACAGGCCTGCTACTGCAGCCTGGGTGAGGTGGTGCTAGCACTCCTCACTGAGATATAGGTTCCCTATATCTCTCCTGCACACACATTTAAACCTATCAGTCACCCCTAAGGCAGGCCCTATCAATCCTGAGGGCAGGGTGCTTGGTCTCTAATGTGAGGGGGTGCCTCTGCCTGAGCAGGGCCCCTCTGCAGCTCTCAGAGTCCATTCTCTGGTGCTGTTTGTGGATGCGGTTAAAACATATACTCTTAAGTGCATTATATCCTCGCAGTAAAATGCTAACTTTGGAATGGCTGCATCAAAACATGTCGTGTTTGGTGTCAAACATCTTGGAATACTACCCCCCCGCCAATTCTGGCGGCGGGGGTAGCATTCCACCCTTCTAGAGGGATGGACATGTACCCACTGTGGAAACACGGTAGAATCCTAAAGAGCCCTGGCATCACAAAATGGATGCCACCAGCCACAGACACGGGGCTGCCCTCCTGCTGATGACCGAAACTCACAGTGGAGGAAGCCCAACAAAAGGTATCCTGTCACAGGGAGGTGTAACCACCTCCCAGACAGGGTTTAGTGTATTGGGGCTGGGTGGGTGCACTCTTAGAGTGCTTTGAAGTCTTGCACTGGGGGAGCAGAAGGCTCCTCTGTGCATATGCCAGTTCAAACCGGCTCAGGGGCTACCTGCCCCTGCACTGGTGCGAAACTGGACAAAGGGAAGTGGGTGTAGCCACCCACTCCCCTGACCCTCCCATAGGTGGGGTCATAGAGTTAGTCCCTCCCTTCTTTACAGTATAAGATAGGGAACCCTTGAACCTGAAGGTTAGATATCCCTGGACGATGCTCTGAAGAAGAATCCTGGCCCTTCGACGTTCCACTACCTTTGGAAGACTGAAGAATCTCCCTTGGAGTCAAGGAGAGACTCCCCTGCTTGGCAGGCACCAAAAACTACAAACGACGGTCGCAAACTACGCCACTCCCGCCGGAGTCCGAAGTCCCTACAGCCCAAGAAGTAGATTTCCTGACTTCACTAAGGCCATCGTGAGTCCCCAGCGAAGCTGAGGCAAGTGGACCCCACGAGTGACGAGAAACCATGACCCCTGGGTACCGTGCACTATTGTCGAGTGCAACCCCTTCACAACGTTCTAAGAATCTGTACTTTGGACCACGTATGGTCCCAGCCTCCAGTAAGAATCCCTCCAAAGATCAGAGGCCTACACTGTCCCGGGTGACCGTGGGCCCCTGTTGAGCAAATCCTCCCGAGGCGTCTTTGCGATCCCTTGCTAGCCAGCTCGTGGGTCCCCAGAAGACTTGTCCAAGAAACCAAAGGGCTCTCCTGGTTGCTCCAGCCCTGCCCTGACTTACCATCACTGGGTGAGTCCCTCAGACCTTGCTGGTCTGCGCCATTGACTTTTTGCACTTTCCACGAGACTTGCTGTTACCAAGGCTTGGTGGCTCCAATCGAGTTGCCGACACCACAGTAAGCTGCAGACATTGTGGGACACGCCGAATCCAGCTCCTGGTCATCGTCGACGCCTCCTGGACCTCGTGGCTGAAGAGTCAAGGCAACTGTGATCGACCTGAATCCTGCGACGATGGTGGGCATCCATCTTCCTTGCCCCGAGTCACTTCCAAGTGACTTTGAACACTGTCCCCTCTGCTTTCAGGTCATCCTTCTTCCGAATCCAGGCTTGGATTCCACCGGACACTTCTTCAGCTCCCGCAAGCAGCAAGTCTTCTTTGTTCGCCATTGAAAACGATGCCGCGACCCGACACCAAAGGACACCTGTGCACCCGGCTTCCCTGGGTGAGGTAACTCCAGCACTATGGTGCTCCTGTGGGTGTGGGCCCTAGAACTACTTACCCTGTAAGTGACTTGCTTGTAGGTTCTCCCGAAGTATCCTAAAACTCTTTATTTCCAACCGCGACTTGCCCCATTGAAGTCAACGGCGATCCGCGCCTGTGTATCCACACTGCACGCGTCCCCCGTGGGTCCTTTACTTACCTGCCTTGGGTGGTTTCGTGAGGCCCCAGCACTTCTGAAGGCCCTAGGCCTTGTCTCCCTGCAAGTCGTTGTTTTTAAGTCTCTTTCTTAGTATATGGTCTGGTACGCCCCTAGGGCCCCAGTCATATTGTGCTTAATTTATTGTGAAAAGTTGATTTGTGCATATGTTCCTGACTTCTAATCTCATAAAGAGATTAGTAGAGAGTTGTTTATTAATAAATACATATATATTTGATATATATACCTGTGTGGTGTCTTTTCATTTGGTGATTCAAGAGATTGTGTGGTAAAACAAGCTGCTTTACATTCCTTCAAGACTTAGCCTGAAGGCTGCTCTCCACAGCTACCACTAGGATAGCTTTCTATAAAGGTTGTCTTAAACCTATCTACCATAAGAGTAGAATTGTACTGGTGCAAGGTGTCCACTTTAATTAGTGAACAGCATATACCAGGCCAACTTCTCACACCCACCATAAGTCCCATCCTATGTAATCACCCCATCTGTGGGCTAGAGAACCACTGCATCAGTGCCCCCATTTTGCCCCACTCTGCTCCCTCCCCAATCTTCTCCTCCATCTATGCCCCCTTCTTAATCACTGGGAACCACACACCTATACTTGCTCTCCCCTATACCTATTCTCTATGTCCCTGATCTCTGACCCTACCCTGCTTAGGCTCCTCCTACAGTCCCTCCTCCCTCCTGTCATTGTTCCCACCACTTGCTCTCACCGCACCCATTTTACTTACCAACCACGTTGCAATCCACCATTCGCCAGGCATGACTCAACTCTTACGTGACACAGACACACATTTTACTTACCAATTGGCCAGGTAGGCCTACCTCCAACTTAGCTCTGCTGCTTCGCCATCTAGTCACCTGGTGCCGAGACTGGGATTTGTACCCTGGTTGTTTGGCTGGAAGTCAGGAACTTACCCACTGGACCACACTGGTTTCCATACCAGTGACTTATCAAATCGGCCCTATATCATGGTCATCCTTTTCAGGTGCAATGGAAGGCACAGGCAATGACACCGGGGCCTGTATGATGTTACTCATAATGACTACTGCAATGTTAAGAACCCCTCAGGAGCTGTAGCTCAGTGGTAAGTCCTGTACCTCTGATGGTACAGGATCCTGCAGGACAAGGGTTCAAATCCTGCCAGTGCTGTTAAAGTCTCCTAGGGAGATAAACTTTAAAACAGTCCTTTTTTTATTTGCTAACATTATTTTCACTTGGAAAAAAAGAGAAGAAAAGTGGCAACTCTTTTTGCATGTGTGCCCCAAAAGTACACATTTTTTGCCTCATGACGTTCCACCAAACCCCCTTTTCTCAAGTAGGTGCAATACGGACAAAGCCTTATCTTCCTTTATCAATGTATTCATTCTATTTCCATTAAATTCGGTGTATTGTAGAGTGCAAATGTGGCCTCGGGGTTATAACTGAGCACAAAAACACGAGGAAGGTGCTACAGAGATAGTAATGTAGGTTGGATGGTGGTGCTTTTTCATTTTGGTGTGAGTCAATCTCTCAAATCAGAGCTTTGGTGCCTGTGAGTTGGCTAGGAATAAAGGTCAAGTATGAGGTGTGGCTAATGAAATGATGGGTAAAATTTGAGGCAAGTGAAACTCCCTTTATTAGGTGCAATAAGAAGCTGGATAGGTTGTTTTCTTCAAGAGGCAGAAAGGACAGAGTCAGATCTTTGCTTCAGCAGGTCTGCTTCATGCCTGCTGCAGCAGTTGAAGGGATGGAGCATCACAGCACTGCGCTGCACAGCACAGCACAGCACAGCACTATGCTTGGCTTGGCTTGGCTTGGCTTGGCTTGGCTTGGCCTGGCCTGGCCTGGCCTGGCCTGGCCTGGCCTGGCCTGGCATTCGGGCTTTCAACACCCCATTCCTTATTTTGAAAGAAGCCCTCAAACGCCCTCGAACGCCCAGGTTCTGTATATAGGTTGACTGCAGGGAATTTGGGACCCTGCTAGATTAGGGTGACTTCCCTATTTGCGGCCTTCAAGCGGCAAAATCCTTAGAATAAAATATGTACGCTGCTTTTGAATTCGGCTGAAGACCATATGTTGGAGGTGGTAGCACGCCACAAGCAGGCAACCGTCTCAGAAGAAAGTAAGCATGGGAGGACATTATTTGCATAGGACAGCCCTCCTTTCAGTCCCATTATTATGCTGCAGTTGCCGTGTATCGTTACTAGAGGGCAGCAGTATGAGCATAGGAGCACACAGAGGCTTTTCTTCTGCTTGCTGACATATCTCTTGTTCATGATGGTCTTGCAGGGCCTATGGAGTGGAGGACTGCAATGACTGAGTGAATGAGTAATGAGGAATGGCTGGCTTATATTTGTGGTGAAGGGGGACTGTTTGGAAGGTAAACAGCAAGATGAAAGTGTCATACTAAATATGTTTGCTGAGTGATTGGGGAGTTTTTCACCTGCCTCTTTGACGGTACATATGAGAGAGGAACAGCAGATGAGCTCCATGGCCCTCAGATGGGAGAGGAAGCACGGATGAATATTCCCCTCAAATAAAAACACTTACACCACCTCAAAGCTGACAAGCGCAATATGATGCTTTGCAGGTGTAAGGAGTTTTCAATGTTTGGTGCATAAACATGCATGGTTAATGAGGTTTTTCCCAGATTGTTAGTAGCGCACCCTTTTGGAGTATTCTTAGGCCAGAAATGTCAGGCACTCCTTTGGGTGTATGAGGCCAAGAAAAACTTTGGAAAGCTTAC